>JANHAO010002696.1:0-28008 GCA_026873985.1 Saraca asoca
AAGATAGACAAAAACTACAAGTTAATGACTAATTAAGGGTTAAAATCAGGTATTTTTATAGGTACATTTTCTACTTATCAGTACATATTTAGCTTTTATTTTTCCTTTTCTTCTCTATATTTTATACTCAACTGTTTACTAACTTTACTCTCTTTTTCTTTTTAGATTCTTGGTTGAGCAAGGAGATCATTGAGATTCATCAATTGAAGATGGACCTAGAGCATCATGAGAAGATTTGTGCTCATGTCCTCATGAAAAAGAAGCCCATTATTCCACCAATGGTGTAAATTGAGCTTTTTTGCCGAATACTGAGATTATGAGCGGTCCACTTTCTCCAAACCATTTGAGACCTTTTTCTGGCTTATGAAGGCCTTGCCCTTTCACAAGCACAAAGCTCCTTCTGATGACTCTTCCAAAGGCAAAGGAAGTAGTTACTTGGATGTGTCTGCCTCCTCTATGAAGAAAATAAAACTAGACACCTGGTCGAAACTTCTCCTAATTGACATTCCTAGAATGAGTGATCTTAACTTTGATACCTTAGACAATTTATGGTATAAGAATGTGGATTATGATTTTTTTTTTTTGTAGTTAGCTACTCTTTCCTGTTGACCAAGGTCAAAATGATGCCTTTACAAATTGTTCACTTGCCCTATTCGTCTCTTGAAATCCTCAACAACTCGACTACCTCTATTCTTTTTACCATCCTAACCTTGTCTCAGATAGAGTAAGAGTTCCTTAAAAATAATTTGAATGTTATGGAAAGCTTGAAGAAGGATGTTAGGGCCAAGTCTAGGGAGCTAAGTGACTATGATAAAAGTATCCGTGACCTCATCAATCATACTATCAAGCTCATGAAAGTGCGAGAGTCTTTGTCCATGAAAAGTGAAGAGCTTAAGGGCTAGCTTTCCTTAAAGGTTCAAGAGCTAGAAACTAAACAGTAAGGACAAGAGGAAGATTGAGCCACCTTTGTTGTAAAGGATAAGAAACTCCTTAATGATATCCAAGAAACTGAAGAGCTTAGCTATCCTATGTTTTAGAGTGGATTTGACTAGGTTATTTGTCAAGTTAAGCATTTCAACCCTGGTTTGCCAATTGATACTTAAGGCTTAACAAGGATAAGTACTTCAAGTAAATTTTGAAGGACCTTAAGAAAATCTGGTCTCTTGTCATTCTTTTTTTTATTGAATCTATTTTTTGTTAGTTAACCATTATAATGGAGTATGTTGTTTGTATCCATTTTTCTATAATTTTAGCTTTCAACAAGCATTTCATTATTTTAATTTTCTTCTTGGTTTTTTATACACTTTTGTCAACTTTTAGTAAGTATAATCTTTAATTTTAATTCTCTTAAACTCTAATGGTCATTTGTACGTTCTTTAATTTTAATGCTATTTCAACTATCCTTTCCTTGTACTTGGAAAGATTGTAGTACCATAGGGGCTACTCAGTGTTATAATGACCAAAGGACTACTTAGTGTTATAGTACTGAAGGGACTACTTGGTCTTATATTACCAAGGGAACTACTCAGTGTTACATTGTTGAGAGACTGCTCAATCTTATATTGCCACAGGGACTGCTGGTCTTATAATGCAGAGGGGATTGCTTGGTCTTATATTGCTAAGGGACTACTCAGTCTTATATTATTAAGGGAACTGATCAGTCTTATCTAATGACGTTCACTTGGGTAAATGACAATTTTTCTTTCCATTTGTATTTCTTTTTTTTTTAATTACATGGCTTGTCAACTATTTGAAACCTATACTTTCATGTTATACGACTTGAGGTACATTATGTTTCATGTTCATAAGAGGGGCTCCCTTAATGGTATCCAGATTGTAAGCACTATTTAAACAATTTCTTTGTACCATGAATGGGCCTTCCCATGATGCAATTAGCTTTTCCTTGATTTTCACCTTACATGATTTGTCTGCATATCGAAGGACTAGTATACCTTTTGTAAATTCTTTATTTTTGACTTTCTTGCTAGCGATTTTAGTTATCTTTCCTTTATATCATTTACTGTAGAAGTAAGCAATCTCCCTTATTTCTAACAACATATCTAGCCATTCTTTTTTTCTTTCTTCATTTTCTCTCTACTTATAATGCTCCCACTAGTCAAAATATTGCCCTAGTTCAACTGAGAGCATAGCTTCACTTCCATATACAACCATGAAAGGGGTTTCCTTTGTAGCAAAATGAATGATGGTTCTATAGGACCACAAGATGCTTAGTAGTTGTTCAACCCATGTTAATTTAGCCTCATCCAGCCTTTTCCTTAGCCCTTTTAAAATGATCCTATTCACTAACTCTGCTTGCTCATTAGTTTAGGCTGCTCGACAAATGTGAAATTTTGTTTGACTTCTGACCTTTAATTAAGAGCAAATGAGACACATGTTTATGCAATAAATGTCTACTTGCGAGTATACCTTTAGCAAAAACCTTGAAAGTCATTATTGGTGAACTACTTTCTGTTATTGAATATAATTATTTTTGAAAGATCATACCTACAAAAAGCTATTAGTGATTTTCTTATGCTAAAGTGGCGCTTTTAGAAGGTTTTACCTACATATGATATTTTTTTAAATGAATTTTTACACATTGTTTGAAGTTATGGTTGCTAGAGGTTCTACCTTTACCCACTTTGTGAAGTAATCAACCACCATAACCACATATTTAGTTAACCTAGAGCAGTTAGGAATAGTTTTAATAGATCTATCCCCTATTGGTCAAATAGCCAAGGGGCAATAATAGGCATTTGGCTTGCTACTCACTGCCTCTGAACTTTGGCAAACTTTTGACATTTCTTGCATCTTTGTACAAGTTTAATTGCCTCATTTTTCATCCTAGGCAAAAAATATTCTGACTAAATAGCTTTTAAAGCTATCATCATTCCTCCCATGACTCCCACAAATCCCTTTGATATCTCTCTCAAGACATAGCTAACTTCACTCACTTATAAGCATCTTAAAGATGATAAGGAAAAGCCTTTTTTATGTAATTGTCTTCCTTCTAAGAAAAAATGTGCTACTCTTCACTCAACCTTCTTTGTCTCTTTTTTATCTATTCGGAGGTGCCCTTCTTTCAAGAATGCCACAATTGGAGTTAGCTAGGACTCTTCCTACTTTACATACATTACTTCATATGTGCATGGTGATTGTAAACTTTGTTGTACTATTATTTAGTTGTTCACTACTACTTTGGCGCTAGCCATTTCAATCAATGCATCCACTCAATTGTTTTCTTCCTTAAGGATCCTTATCAATTTATAGTTGAATTTTTTTCAATAGGTTTCTTGCTATATCAGCGCATCTCATCAATGTTAGCTCTTTAATCTCATAATCTTCTTTAACTTGGGTATTCATTAACTGAGAGTCATTCGTGATTCTTAATGATTGGGCTCCTACCTCTCTTGTTAGTTTTTAAACCCACTATTAATGCTTCATACTTTGCCTAATTATTCGTGGCTTTAAAGTTAAATTTAAATGAATATTCTAGTACTAAATCTGTAAGCCTTTCTAAGATTATGCCTACCCCATTACCTCTTCCATTTGACAAGCCATCAACATACAATGTCTAATCTTAGCCCTTTCATTCAGCTTTCTTTAGTCTTGCCATTTCGACCACAAAATCTACTAACATCTGTGCCTTTACTACTTTTCAATCTTCATAAGTGAGTCTTTATTCAAAAAGCTCTACCATCCACACAACTAATTAACTAGGGAGATCGGGCTTGTGTAATACTTGCCTGATTGAAGCATCCATTCAAACAATGATCTAATCATTCTAGAAATAAGGTTTCAAATTCTTAAGTGTTGTCAACAAGGCGAAAGCTAACTTTTCATTTTTTTTAATCTCATTTTGGCCTTATGCAATGTACTGCTTGTAAAGTAAACTAGCTTCTACTCTCCTTCAAATTACTAAATAAGTACAAAGCTTATTACTTCTATGGTTGTTAACAGGTATAGATACAACGTTTCATTGAACTTTGGTCAAGAAAGTATGGGTGGTGTGACCAAGTGCTCTTTTAGTTCTTTAAAGGATTTTTCATAATCATTAGTCCAATCAAGATTTTTAGCATTTTAAGCAACCTAAAGAAATGAGCTTGTTTTTCAGCTGACCTGGACATAAAATGGCATAAAATGTGTGAGGGCGCAATTTTTTCATTCAATGACTGTACTTCTTTTATAGTAGACAAACTTTTCATGTCAGTGATGGCTTGATACTTGGATGGGTTCACTTCTTTGCCTCGTTCGACTAGCATGAATCCTGAGAACTTTCTTTCTTTCACTTCAAAAATGTATTTCTTTAGGTTCAGCCTTATCTCGTATTTTCTTAGAATGTCGAACGTTTCTTCCAAATCTACCTAATGTTGCTCTGAGCTTCTTAACTTAATCAACATATCATCAACATAAGTTTCCATGTTCCTATCTATTTGCTCTAAGAACACTTTGTTTATCATTCTCTGATATGTTGCTCCTACATTCTTTAGCCTGAATGACATTACTTCATAGTAGAAAGTTCCTTAATCAGTTATGAATGTCATTTTATCTTTGTCATTAGGATGCATCCTAAGCTAATTGTACCCTATAAATGTATCCCCAAAACACTAGATTTTAAATGTTGTAGCACTATCCACCAGCTGATTAATATTTAGGAGTAGGAATGAGTCTTTAGGGCATACTTTATTAAGATCTATAAAGTCCATGCATATTCTCTATCCCTCATTGGCCTTCTTGAAAAGGACCACATTTGCCAGCCATATGGTTTATGGAACTACCCTAATGAAGCATGTGTTTAACAACTTTCATACTTCTTTTTTGATCACTTTTTACCATATGGCACCATGATCTCTCTTCTTTTACTACACAAGTTTAATATTGGGGTTGATTGATAGTTTGTGACATGTTATGCTTAGGTCAGTTCCTGACATATTTGTAGGTTTCCATGCAAAGATTTTGATTTACTCATGTAATAATTCAACTAGTTAACCCCTATCTTTCTTTGTGAGCTTAACTATGATCTTTATTAAAATTTCATCCTTCTCCCCAAAAATCCGTACCTCTTTTAACTCTGAGCCTAACTTTAGTCAACATAGGTTATCTTGACTAACATCGAGTAAAGTCAAGTCTACCATCTAGCATTTGTTATTAATCGGTTGACAACTACTGCTTTATCCCACTCACTTTCCTCACTCTTGGCCAAGCTGGTCATGTAACATCTATGAGCTACTTACTAGTCATCCTAAACTTCTCCAATCCCTCACGCTGTAGGGAATTTCATAAAAAAATGAGGGGTTAAAAACTATGGCTTCTACCTGGTTCAAAGATGGCTTCACTAGGATTATCTTGTAAGTGCTATGCAGGATGACCATGCCAGAAAATTAACATCCAGATTCTTGGTCAATGGCTGAGTTTTCCAGGTTAGTCTTAGGGTCTCAGATCCTTCCACTTGAATTTATCATCCTATGAAGCCAATCAAAATGCTTGTGTAAGGTTTATACATACTTTTCAAAATATTAAGAGCATTAGCAGTATATAAATATAAAATATTAGCACACTTCCCTAACTAATAATTATCCTTTTAACTATAAAATTGTGTACTATGGCCAAGATTACCATTGGATCATTATGGACTCAATCAATGTCCTCAAAGTCCTTCTTTATGAAACAAATTGGCTCATACTGCTCTCTTCCCCTCTACAACCATTGTTATTTAGAGGTGCCTTTTCCAAGCATTCTTGGAGGTTCCTTCTCCCTGAAGCCCTCTGCAATGGTTTTCATTACTCCCACGACTGGGGAATCCACCTCAACTTGTTTGCCTTCTACCTAAGTGGGTTATGGTGAATGATCCTTCTCCTTCACTCCCTCATTTTCTCTATCTTCTCTCATTTGATATTTCTTATATTCTGAATTGTGCACCTCCTTATAAGTGTCCTGTTTCATCATTCAAAGTTACATTATGATGTCCATAATCATAATAGAACTTGCAAAATTTTAATTTGTCTATTGGGAGGAATTTTCTTCATTTCTATGAGGGAAACTTCACATGATCAATGGCCCTTACATCTTGCATGATATGGTTGATCAATGCATTCAGCAGCTCATATTTATTAAACCATCTACGAGACGGTGCTATCTCTCATTCAAGTGCTCTATCTCTAATTGGCACACTTTCAAACTACATTTGTTTAATTTGTCACCAAGTGAGCTTAACTTCTATAACATTTATGTAATTCTCCAATTGAGCTAAAAGTTTTAAGAATGAAAATGTAGGCCACTTGGCTAAGGAAAAGGAAAAGTGGCCGGATTGAAGACTAAAGCTGATTTGGTGTACTAATACACCTTTGTTGAGGTCCTTAATTTCTAGAGCTAGGGCACTAAAATAGGCCATGTATTCCTTGAGCATCTTGCATTCTCGCTACTGAAAATTCACCAATGTCACTGACGTGTTTTTAGGTGCCCTGTTGGTCAAAAAGTGGGTATACAATGCATCGACTAGCCACCAAAAATTATCAATCAACTGCTTTGATAGGATTTTAAACTAGTGTAGGATGGCCTTCTTCAAGGTGGTAGAGAAGGCATGACATATTATGGCATCTAAGGCTCTTGATAATAACACTAACGCCTGGAACATGAAATACCTCCAAATGTTCTTAGGGGTCAAACATTCGATCATAAAGATCTATGTGGGTCAATGGATTAAAGTGGCTAGGTGATGGTTACTGAATCCAATCAAAATTAGAAAATTTATAACTGATCTACCCTATTACTTGTAGCATAAGGTAACACCGATTCAAGCCCTTAGATCATTCTAATAATAGCAATCAAATTAAGAGGTAAAAATGGGGGAGAAATTAGCAGTAATGATTCTAACAGTAAATAACAATATAGAAATATAAACAAGAGCAAACAAACAACCAGTCAACTAAGCTTGAGATTAATGTATCCTTGATCACTAAATATTCATTCAATTATTAATCATATTTCTGGCATTAAATCATAGCAAAAATCCTTGAAATGATTAATGAGTCCTCTACTAGATAAGCATCTGGCATTTGGTTGATTAAGGTTAATAGATTAAGCATCTAATTAAGCCAAAATCATCCTAAGAAATCAAAACTCAGCCAAGCAAACAATCCATCCAAAGCTTAATGTATTGCTTAGTTTCTACCATCCTTTTTCTACAAGTGATTATTAAGTAATAATTATATTATCATCCAAATCAAATGAAGTTATTTAATTCAAAATTCTCAGCAAAAGAGAGAGAAAAGGAGAAGAAATGACTAACAATTGGATTGCAAAGTGAGAGCAAGATCTTAACATTTATCTTCAAATTGTCAATCCCTTGGACTAATTACAAAGTTTAGCTTTTCATGAATGAAAGACACAAAATTATAGAGAAAAGAAGAACAAAACCTGCTACAAACTCTCTGGAAACTCTTTCCAAAACTCTATCTAAAAACTTTGCAAAAACTAAAACTGAAGAGTGCTTAACCAGGAAAAAGAAGCTAGCTATTGATTGGTGGAGTAGGAG
The DNA here is from genome assembly GCA_026873985.1 of Saraca asoca. Taxonomy (NCBI): domain Eukaryota; kingdom Viridiplantae; phylum Streptophyta; class Magnoliopsida; order Fabales; family Fabaceae; genus Saraca; species Saraca asoca. Next base: position 7,535 of record JANHAO010002696.1, read on the forward strand.
CAATCATGAAGTGCTGGTGTAGTCTCTTTTGCTTACTGCTACTCCTTTTGCATGAAAATGTGCCATTGTAGACTGCTCCTCTAGTTTTTCACTGACTCACTAACTTACAGCTGGTTGAGTATGGACCTAGTGTAAGGGATAGTTATTGAGCTCAAGTTTCATGTCAATTAGGGCCTAAAAATCCAATTCTACAGAGGCCCATCTCATTAATATTCTACCTCTATTTTTCAACTCAATTTGCATGCCTAAAATGATACATTTAGGTTTGAAAGTCTCTATAAGAATTGTAGCCTTATGTCTTAGCTTCCATTTGGGCTTAGCTTGACCTTATTTGGACTTCTAGAACTCCAAATATTGTCTAATGAGTGCTCAAAGGTCGGGCTACATGAGACAGAACTGAGATAGCATTCTAGTTAGCTTGAGCTCCAATTTCATATATCCAATCTTGAGATTCATCCTTGGAGGTCTTCATAAAAGTTGTAGAGCTATGTCTTATCTTTCCTACAAGATAGGAATTATATTAATTGGACAATCGTAGCTCAAGTTATAGCCAAAATACAGAAACTGCTAACAAGGCCAAATAATGCAAAATTTTCTCTAATGATCCCAATTGACACCACACTATGAATATGTATTAACACAGCTAAAATAAGTTACTTTGGATCTTAAAAAGCTTAGTGAGTGGATAATTAAATGATTAAAATATTTTGTTATCACTAGGCAAAGGAGCGGCCACTACCATCACTGATAAAGGGTTGTTCTCCTCCTGACTAGAGGACAACTACCTTGAGCCTTGGGTAAAGATGATAGTTGGGTTTAGTGGGTCATAAGGCTCATGTATGGTTAATGTGGTTTTACACATGATGGTGAAAATCAGCCATGTTTGGTAAAGCCATGATGATGATTGGTACAAGTTGACTAAATGGATTTGGAATTGATGGTGTTCGTGGATGAAAGGGATGGTGGTTTAACATTGGGTGGGTGAGGTTATTCAACAAAGGGAAGATGACTAGGTTGGGCATTTTCTCTAGTTGAACTGGTGTTGGGTGCAGTTGGTGATATTACTGTTTAGACATATGGTAAGGCAAGGTGAGCTGGGGATAGGGTATATGGATGGTGGACGAGTAACAAGAATAAGACTTGGAGGGTGAAGGGATTGGGTCTACGTGCAATGAAGAGATTCTTGTTCTCCTTGTAACCGATGGACCTGCTTAATTAACAAAAAGTTTCCATTTCCTCTGCCATTTGGTCCCAATGATATTAGTCTCAAGCCTTTTCACAATGGTGATGCCCTTCTGAAGATGGAGCACAAACAGAACACAAACGACAGCATTGCGACATTAGATGGTTAGGAAAGCCATAAACAGCATCAAATGAAACTCTTCTTCTAGGGATAACTAACCAGAAGGATGAAGATGAGTGGATCGATGATTTGCACAAGTAACAAAGTTAACTGTACATGACAGAAGTGGTCTGTTGAATACACTTTGACACTCAAGTTAATTCTTTAATAGAGTTTTAGTAACTATAAAGAAAATGATCTGAAGAAAAGAGGCATGGATATTTATATAGGTAATGAGCATGCCAATTATCATGCTCCTAAGCGAATGGTGAACGGCCATGTGTCTTTAGTGTACTTGTGGCGTGAGCAAAATTCTCGCTTGAAGTTTGAAAATGCAATAACATTATTTATGACTATCTTAGATCACAACAATTATTGTGTGACGGTTAAAGCGTTAATTTTCCTTGGTTCCACCTAGTGGTAAAGCCTATGCCTTTAGTCAATCTACCCAGTGCTCAAAGTTATTCGATATAGGACCTAGCTTTTTGGTTTCACTTAGTGATTGCTTCTTATCATAACTTGGGCTACTTGTCTGATGTCTACTGTCTGTTGGCCAAAGGTCACTTTGAGCTATGTCACCTTAGATATACTGTTTTTGGTAGAATAATTAAATTGCATGTATTAAGATTAAATAAAAACAGATTTGTCAAAAATGGGGATGAAACAAGAGCTAGAATTCAATTAGCAGAATTACTTGTGCAATTACACTATCTTTTGGTTTCAAATTGCAAAGTAAAATGTGCCCATCTAAAGCAAGTAAGCTACATGTCCTAAGCCTTTAATTTTTGCACTTTGTTGAAATCGTAAGGTATCTAAAAAATGGTTCTAGAATTATAAAAGTAGTTATAATAATTTTTTAATAATATTCTATCTATATAATTTTGTTTTTCTATTATATTATTTAGATATAAAATTATATACACAAAGAAATAAAATTATATATATGAAATATTATTTAATAATTATTATAATTATTTTTATTATTTAAAGATCATTTTATCAATATCTTACAATTTTAGAGATAAATTTAGTATCGTCCATTTCCTTTGTATCAAGTGGTTGATAACGCTCCAACAAAGCAGGATGAGTTGTTCCAATGCTGTACAGAGTATTGTCGTGTAATTCCTTAATTTATTGTTATGAAGTATGAGTTTATATAAAATTTAAAAGAAATACAATTCATTATTAAGGAAGTTGTTAAACATTTATTGCAATAGATCTTTAATGACATTATTTGTCAACTTAGCAAAATTATCATTGAAATTTTTTTATTTTTTCGGATGGCGTTTCTGATCTTTAATAAAATTGAAGACTGACAATTTCAACACCGATTTCCATAAAAAGATGGAAACATCAAAATTGACTTAGTCCCCCTTGTCTTTATTTTTTATCGAGAAATAGTGATACTACCTGGATTATCATCGTTTATAACTTTCTTTTCTATTATCGCACATATATTTTAAGTTAAAAAAACTCCAAGTTTATTTCTTCCAATTAAAGTGTGCCAAACCTGGTCTACAAAATAAATTTATAGTTTTTACTTGTTGATTAATCATTATAAGTAGTATTGATGGTGGATTTTGATTCTACCAGAATCCAACCTAATGAAGAAGTTCTTTTGGGACTCAAACTATAATCTAGTTACCAATACAGCTGACAGAAAGCAAAGGGCAAGAAAAGGAAGAGAAACAACAGGAAGCACAGGGCCTTTAACATGGTTCAGCAAAATCCAAGCAATACTCGACCTTACATCCATAGTAGTGTATTATTCTGAAGGGATTTTTACAGAGCTTTAGTATGGCTCTCTAGCCTTTTTTACAAGGAATCCTCCTCCTCCTATTTATGGAGGAGAGGAGGCTACAATGATAATTTTACAAGTTGTAAGTCTATTATATCAAGCATTTATTGTATAAGACAAAATGAACTCCTGCAAATTGGCTTTTGCATGCTGCTTTCTACGAGAGGGGCCATTGCCTGCCAGGTGTGACATATGCCTGTCTCCTACTTAGTAAGCTTCTTACTGAAGGTCATTCCTTGCGAACCACAACCTTCGACCTGGGGTCACTACTATCTTCCAGATAGCGAGGTTGAGTTGGCTTATAATGAAGCAAGCTCGCACAAGGTTAACTGTTGATCAAGCGGGCTGGGACTTAGCATCCTCGGCACCCTAGTGAGTTGAAATTCATTGTTTAGTGAGCTAAGGGTTACTTCACAGCGAGCTGGCCCGTTTTACTTAAAGACCTCTCGGCTTGGTGAGTTGAGTTTCTACGCAGCTCTTACCGGGCCTTTGCCAACCCATTTAGGAAGTCCCAGATTTTACCCATAACATAAGTCCCCAACTCTCAGCTTACTTCGTGGGCTGGGAGTTGAAATTTGCCAACAATCATCCCTTCATTGAACAGCATGCAATCAAAGTCTTTATTGAGCATGTCATTTCATTTGTTCCAGGCCATACTCCCTATAGTACGTGTCTCATAACTATTGGTGAGTCAACCTGATTTTCTTCCACAGCAATTAATAAATTGATGAATTGGCCTCGTTTTCTTATGAGGCATTAATTGAAGGAGTAGTTGGGAGTGTATCCAGACTCTTCAATGAGGCCGGGCTAGCTCTATATAAATGTAGGGAGGGGACCCCCTTCTTTCATCAAGTGAACTGATGAGTTTTTTAGATAAGCCTCCCATAACTCCGATGGCTTGCTTTTCTGAAGGGACGTGCATGATCTGCTACATAAGAAGCCTTTTTAGGCAATTCTCCTTCTCTGAGAATGAGGGAAGATCTCTTGAAGATCATGGTTATTTCCTCCTGGTGATGCCAAGAAGGGAATCCTTTCCAACTGCTCTGGCCTTTTTCCTTTAAATCTTTTATATTGAGTAGAGAGCTAGAAGGGAGTTCTGAACCAAGGAGGGAGGCAAGGGAAAAAAATTGAAATCAAGCGTGCTCGCTGGCCCTTCTGCTAATTGGGGCTCTTCTCTAAGGTGCCAATCTTTCTTCCAGTATATAGGCTAGATCAACTCTCATTCTAGTTTCTTTAATGTAAATGTACCTTGTTAAGGCCTCTTTTAATGAATAAGATCTTTCTTCATGATCCCTACGCATTGCATTAAACTTTCTGCATATCACATATAAGAACACAAATTCTTGCAATAGCAAAATGAAATATCCAGATAGCCAATAGGCTAGGCTCCTTTGCTAGCAATAAGCTTTAGCAAAATGTCTTGTGAATAATTAATGTATGAATAAATTGCATAAGAATTGCATCTAGCAGAAGGTTGCATGTGAGCTGCGAACACTTAGTCATATCAGAGCTGTGCTTTGCAAGCTATAGTAACTTAGTTACGCAAGAAATGAGTTTATTTTAAGTGTCTCCACACCTCAACAAGCCTGCAGCTCAACTAAATACTGAGTTTATTTTAAGCGTCTCCACGTCTCAACTGTACTAGAGGTTGTAGTTGGATAATAAGTTTATTTAGAGCGTCTCTATGCCTCAGCGAGCCCACAGCTCAATTAGATATTAAGTTTATTTTGAGCGTCTCCAAGCCTCAACTAGACCAAAGATCGTTGTTGGATAATGAGTTTATTTTAAGCATCTTCGCGCCTCAGCAAGCCCATAACTTAACTAAATATTGAGTTTATTTTGAGCATCTCCACACTTCAACTAGACCAGAGGTTGTTGTTGGATAATGAGTTTATTTTAAGCATTTCTATGCCTTAGCAAGCCCACAGCTCAACTGGATATTGAGTTTATTTTAAGCGTCTCTACACCTCAACTGGACCAGAGGTCGCAGTTAGATAATGAGTTTATTTTTAGCATCTCTACACCTCAACAAGCCCATAACTCAACTGGATATTGAGTTTATTTTAAGTGTCTTCATACCTCAACTGGACCAGAGGTAGCGATTAGATAATAAGAATACAACCTAAAAAAATGGCCACAAGCAAGCTATGGAGACCACGAATTTTTGTTAGCAAAGAGCAAGCTAGAAGTATGTAATGAAGAATTCCCAAGGGAGCTAAGCCAGTCTACAAACAAAGTTTCTTTCAATAAAGATAGGGAGAAGCTTTTACACTAGCTTTCATATTACAATACAACATCAATGTATAATTCTGACTAAGCCCTCTAGCTCTTGGTCGGCCCTTGCTGGGGATGCTGAGATCACTGCCCTATAGGTTGCATTACATATTCTCTTAAGTAGTCTCTTTTGATCAAATCCTCAATTACATCTCTGAAGGCCCGACAATTCAAAGTGTCGTGACTGGCTTAGTTATGATAAGTAGAGAACTCTTCTTGGTTCTTTCACCTATAGGGAATTCTGGAGGGTGGAGGTCTTCTGAAATCATCCCTATCTTTTTCAGCCATGAATATCCTGTCCTGGGAGTCTAATAGGATGTTGTAGTGTTCATGATGACTTGGGTACTGAAGTCATTCATCCTTAGCCTTCTTGGACCTCTTCATAATATGTTCACCAAAGTGGTCACCTTGATCCACATTGCCTCTTTCCTTATTATAGGCTGAGTTATCCTTCTCATCCTTTTGGTTAGATTTTTCTAAGCCAAAAGTCTTCTTCTATTTGATCTGCTTAGTAGCTCATTCATAGAACTTGGTAAGATCTTTCACCAGGGACTTGTAAAGGCTTCTGTATAACTTTCTATCTTTATAGAGTCCCATGGAGATTGTTGCTAGTATGGTTTCTTCAGACGGATTCTCTACTAAATTGGCTTCGAGTTCCTTCAATGATTTATGCTTGCGCTAAAAGATCATCACGAGATGGCAAGGGGCATGAGCTGTCTCTTTAATGCCCAGTATTGACTGATGAACCTCTGCTAGCATTCCTCCTAACTACATATTAAGCAATCTAGAAGGCTTTTAAACTAGGCTCGAGGTATACCTCCCAATATGGATTGGAAAACTCAGCACTTAACCAAAGGATTAACCATTTACAAATCCATCTAAACATTGAACGCATCCAAATGGTCATACGGGTTAGTGTCCTCGTTGTACAGTGGAATCGCAGGAACTTTGGGCTTAAGAGGGAGAGGTTAAGCCTCGATTTCCTTAGAAAATGGTGACTCTCCTCGTAACAAGCTCGATCGTTTGGAACTCGAAGGCATTCTTCCAACTGGACCATTTTTTGAAATAATCCTTCAACTAATTGGTCTTGCACTCTAGATTGTTGGCTGGAAGATTGGTAGATCCCTTAATTTTCATGTTCATGAGAATCACGACTTGAAGTCCGTTCCTGTGAGCCATGAGCCAGGCAATCTTCATGATCAATTCTGATTGAAGATCCTGCTTGCTACTGCTGATGAACATTTCTGGTGACCACAATCTCAAGTTGTCTTTGCACACCCTATGCTTATGCCTATGCTAGCACCATGACTACTCTACTCAACTTACCTATCATATTTTCTAATCTTTCCTAGCATTGAAGCCAGGTCTATGTTTCATTCATGCCATTAACGATAGCAGCAGGTTGAAAAGAGCTGGTCGAGGGCAAGCTAGAAGCCAATGACAGGAGCAGTGGAGGAGTCCATTGTAGACACATGACCTTTCGAAGGGTTTACCGATGCATTTGAAACTCCAGTGGCTCTTCCCTTAGCCATTACAGCAAAAAACAAACCAAAAAATAGATAAGTCCCCACAAATAATGCCAAAATGTTGATGGTAGATTTTGGTTCTGCTAGAATCTAACCAACTGAAAAGGTTCTTTTAGGACTCAAATTGTAATCTGGTTACCAGTACAACTGACAAAAAGCAAAAGGCAAGAAAAGGAAAAGAAACAACAGGAAGTACAAGGCCTTTAACATGGTCCGGCCAAATCTGGGTAGTACTGGACTCTATGTCCATGGTAGTGTATTATTCTGAAGGGATTTCTCCAGAGTTTTAGTATGGTTCTCTAGCCTTTTTTACAAGAAATCCTCGTCCTCCTCCTATTTATAAAGGAGAAAAGGCTAGAATGGTAATTTTATAAGTTATAAATCTATTACATCAAGTATTTATTGTACAAGACAAAATGAACTCTTATAAATTAACTTCTACAGGTTACTTTCTACAGGTGGGGCCCTTGCCTGCCAAGTGTAACATATGCCTATCTCTTGCTCAACAAGCTTCTTGCTGAAGGTCGTTTCTTATGAACCACAGCCATTGGCCTGGGGTCGCTACTATCTTCTAGATAATAAAGCCGAGCTGGCTTATAACGAAGCAAGCTCACACAAGGTCAACTGTTGATCAAGCAAGCCAGGACTTAGCGTCCTCGGCACCCTAGCGAGCTAGAATTCATTGTTTAGCAAGCTAAAGGTTACTTCACAGTATGCTGGCCCCTTTTACTCAAAGACCTCTCAACTTGGCGAGTTGAGTTTCTACGCAGCTCTTACCGGGCCTCTGCCAGCCCATTTAGGAAGTTCCGGATTTTACTCATAACAAGTAACTAGGACTTCATTTGACAAAAGCATTCTTTGGTTCCTCTAATTAATAAAAACAAATTATCAAGAAAGAATTTAATTTGATATAACGGTGGTATAATTAATTATTAATAAATTAAGTGCAAATTTGTTTTATATTTAAAATATTTTTAATACTAATTTATTTTTTGAGAAAAAATTGATATTAAAAGACTTTTAATAAGAAAAAAATTAATTATTTGAGAATAAACAACTTTATATAACTTATTATTCAATCATAACTTTAATCCAATTTTGATTGTCTAATGCTTCCAAAAATATATAAAAAAATTAACTTCCAAAAATTTAACTAGTAATTTACTTGAAAGAAGATTAAATCAACTACAATCTTACTATTTTAAATTATAATTAATTATATCATCAACATAAGATTAGAATCACAAATATGCCCATACCTAACTTAAAACAAATACATAGATTTCCATTATTTTCCTTGAACTCAAGAGAAGCAATAAACTCAACAACCTTAAGATACAATTATCTAGACATTTTATTCAAATCATATTTATGAATCTTTTCAATTTACACATTAAGTGTTATTTACTCTTCTATTGGGAATCATTTGGTTAGTTTGCATATATTACTTTTTTGGCTAATCACCATTCAAGAAACCACCATGCATCTAGTGAAACTCTAAGTCAAAATGATATACCAGTGTCATAGCAACTCCAAACGAGTCTTTAATTAAAACAAATAAGGAAAAAATTTATAATAATGTCTCCTTTCTAAATATGGTCATTTGTAACCAATATGGCCTTATACCTCTCAATCATTCCTTGAGTATTCCTTTTGATCTTAAACCTTTTTGCATCTAATATGTTTACAACCAATAGACAACTTTATATGATCTCACACATTATTATGAATCATCAAAGCAATCCATTATTGATGTCAAATTTATGCTCCAACATGTATGTCACATAGTCATTAGTAATATTAGATTTACGAGCCATCTAGAATTTCCTTAAAGGCACTTTATTTACAAGACTTATTTCTTTTTTAATACCAGTAAAGCATTAAGCTCTTCCAATTTTTAATATTGGTTTTACCATTTTTTTTTTATTAGATCATTTTCTTGATCAAATTCAATTTTATTGACTAACAACAATGTTAGAGAAATAACAACTTGTACCTTTCTAAGAGAAATGTTACATGATTTTTCACTCTTACTGTCAAACCAATAAACAAAGCAAAGTCCTTCAATAACCCTAGTGGTATTGATCAAATAATAAAATCTACTACTTTTCTAGTTGTTACAACATCTAACAAAGTGACCATCAATATTCTTCAGATCAAGTTACTTAATAAATGAATCATATGACTTCACTTTAGCCTTGCAACCCCAGATATGGAAATGCCTAACATTAGGCTTTTCCCATACCACAAATTATATAGGATTTTAAATATAGATTTACTAGGGGGGTTGATGTAGAATATATACCACGGTCTTTAAAGCATTTCCCTTATATAAAGTTTAGTAAAATCAAATGCACCAATAAGCATCCGATCATATCCATAAGCATGTAATTCTACCTTCTTACGATCCAATCCTATTTAGGCATTCTAGGGCATAAGGTTGCTAACCTCAAAAATCATGATCTTGGATATATTGCATAAAAGAATTAAAATTTCCATCAGTTTATTATATATCCATAGCACTCACCAGCTTTATCAAAACTGATACACTTAATTTTCTTATCATTTTGAGTTCAATCTCAACTTTAAACATACCAAAAGAATTTAAGGATTCTTAATTTTCAGAGGATATTTTCACCTAACAAAAAAAATTGATCAGACACTAATGAAGGTGAAATATTAGTATCCACCAATAGCATTTGGCTTCATCAATTCACTTACATTATTGTGAATTAACTCTAATACATCTAACATTTTGGCCAACTAACTCTAACAAGGCATATAATCTTTTTTTTTATCGATCACTTCATCTTTCTATAGAAATATCACCTAGACATCTATTTTACAACATTAAGGATCCTACATTAATTGTAACCTTTTTATATTCAACCATAGTATTTAACTCATTAACTCTTTAATTTCTAAACAATAACTACTCCTACATATTCATCTTGCACTTTTTCATCATTTCCAATCTAACTATCGGCTTTTATCACTTGGCTTCCTCTTATTTCTTAACATTTATAATAAATTTGTAATGCAAATGATTGCACCTTATTATGGGTATTTTATGGACTGAGTGAAATGAACAAGCAAAGGCCTAATGGACCAAACTAGGACAAAGGTGCAACCCAATCTAGAATGAGGTCACTGAGGCCGGATGGCAAATCGAGCAGCGTAAGCTTGAAACCCCCAACAGACCAAGTCCGCAGCGAGCTCCTTTTGTACAATTGGAAACAGCTAATGTCTAACAGACATCTAAGTACTCTTCTAACTTGCAAATCAGCCTCCAAAGTCTGATAATGATTTACCCCACATTTATTACTTGGCATCTAGCATTTATTACCTAATGTAGATGTAATCATAGTTTTACAATGATAAATTACAACTTGTAACAGCCCCGACTCCTATAAATAGGAGGGAAGTCCATTGTAACATAGAGATAAAAAAGATACATGCAAAAACTTTGCTAAGATAGAGAGAGAAAACTATAAGCATTGTAACTTTGTAAAACCAAGTAGAGAAGCAATCTCAAAAAGCAAATATAATCAGCGTGGACGTAAAGGCCAAACTAGCTTGCGTCGAACCGTGATAAAACCCTAAGTGTTTATCTTACTCTTCTTTTTTTTGCTCTCGCCATTTCTTTGCATTTCTATATCCCATACAGCAATTTAGGTTCCAGAACCCTCGATTGACCCATTACGATAATCGACCATCAATACACCTTCATCTAACCACCAAGTGTTTAACAGAATGTCTCACTAGACTCAACGGAACATTTTGATTTATTGTGATATGCACTCAAAACAGCTTTTTTCCTTCTTAAAATTAGGTTCCTTTAAGTGTGATTTATTTTCACACTCAACTCTCAATCCATGTGAAACAAAGTGAGCACAAAGATCCTTCAATTCTTCACGTTATCTTCCACTTGACTAATTATAGATGTCACTTTACTAAAAGTTTACTCACCTTCTTGGGTTGATATGATGTCTCAAGAACATCAATTTGAATCGAAAAAGACTCTCAAACATGCTAAATCAAACGAATTTTTTCCAAGTCTACTTTCATGCCCTTGAGCGATTATAATAGTATAACGATTCCATGATATGCTCACTAATTCCATTAACACATCTTAAACAGTTTTATCTAACAATGAAAGGTAATATCCTATTCAGCCTTATCAAACTTTGCAAATTTATTAGCTACATAATCCATAATCACTTTGGCATTTGGAAAGTTAGCAATGTCCTTCATGATAGACTTAATCCTTAGTATATATCATAATCACCAAGTACATTATATTAGAGTATGTCCACTTTCTATGAAGAGCTTTTGTACAGTAGTAGAGTCATTATCTATAATTGGCTCTCTCTCTCTCTCTCCATGACAAATACTAAATTTGATGACTATCAAATATAATGTCAGCAATTCAGTCCAAATATCTTCTACTTAACTCAATCTTCATAATTAGTCTCATTTACCATTTTCATGGTAATAAATTATATAGGTAACAAAAGATTGAGAAAATAGAAATTTATTAAATTTATCATAAATTTTTAAAATTGCATATTCAACGTAATATCATATTATAATATTTCCTTAATTTCCAAAAAGTATTACATTATGAAACCCAACATCGATAGGGCATTTAAGGCTTCATAATATAACATAAAGATTGAATACTATATTCCTAAGACCTAACACTAATAAAATATTTAAAATTTTAAGAATGTAACAAGTAATCCTAACACTTATATTATCACTAGCAAACTATGTTAATAATATTACACCGGCAGAGCATATATATTATTAACATAATACTTTTCTGGGTATAATTTTAAAATTTAATTTGAGCAAAATTTTATACAACTAGTCCCATGATAGATGAGTACATAACTGCACAAAATTTCATACATAATAAAAACAAAGTTGGTTCTTACATTATTTTACAAATTATACACAACAATCTAAAACATATTCAAATGTGCAAAAAACATCAAATCAATCTACAAAAATTACATATAGTAGTATAATATATAAGAATCATATAGTAAATTTTTCACATCCAAAAGACATGAAATTAATGCTCAAATAAATAAGACAATAATCACATAAAATATTTTTATTTCTAGAAAATTCTAGAAATATTACAATAGCACTCCAACATGTAGCAAATGCATAATAAAATTTTTAAGCCCAAATGATTTTAAATAATTATTCAAATAAATTGGATAAAAAATAAATAAAATATTTTTATTTTCAGAAAAATATGAGAAAATTACTACATATAGAGTTTGGAGAGTGAGCTCAATGATATAATTTTTATCATTATCCATCACCTCTATGGTGCCATGTGGCCCCATATATCATTGGCACGGGGTGGCCAACTATGTAACCAAACTCAACTGAGTTTGCAAACTCCTTCAATCCAACTATATTTTGAAAAAAAAAATGTGTGGGTTTCTTTACCCAAATTCATTTAAAAACTAATTTCCTTATAAATTTCACAAAATCATGGAATAAATTAATATAATTTTAACTAGAAAAGTATCAAATCTCTCTTAGGTTACCTGAATGGAAAATTATTAAAATATATGCTACTTGTGTTCAAGTTTTTAGAAATTGATTGCAGGCTTTTCTTTACCTAATTATTCTAGTATAGAATCATAAATTAATTTGAACAAATCTCTAATAATTACATTGAATTTTGACAAAACAATCTTCTAGTAATTGAAAACATGAATACCGAAAATTTCCATTTTGAACAGTATTTATTCAAATTGATTTGTGTATTTTACACATCACATGCTCTTAAGATGTGATTATAAACTAATTTGAAAGATTTTTCTTTAAATCTTTCAAATTTTTGAATTGAATTTCCTGAAAAAATTCAAGTTAGATCAATTCATGATTTTATCCCAAGAAGATTTACAAAAAAAAAATGTAACCAATTCAAAAATATATTAAGATAGAAAATATAAATAAATTTCATCCATAACATTTTTATATCATAAATCATGGATCACATAAAATCTCAAAATAAATCTTTATAAATTTGAGCCTTATGACATGAAATAAAAAATTGGCTCTAATACCAATTGGTAGAAATTGAAAATAAATTAAAAAAATCAATTAACCTGATTTGTTGTATCATGTTACAAAATATTAAATTTGTATAAATAAATTGAATAAAATAATAATAAAATTGTACCTGTTATTTGAGAATCTATTATAATAAAAGCTCCTTTTACGGAGTTACTCCTTATAACCTTAGTAAAAAAAAAAGAAAAATTAAAACTGAAGTCTTAATGATGAAACAACTACAACTCTTAAGATATAAGCAAAGATCTGTCTTACTATTACACTACTGGATCAACTGACTTATTATTATTGACCCAATGATAAGATTCACACCACTAAAATGAATTAATGATCTAGGTGTTATTATAGCCATAATAGTTTGATAACTTAAATTAATTAATCTAACATAGTTAATTGTCATTATATTTATTTAATCTAATAATATATAATTAATTAAATTGTGATAATATTTTTACAAGATTTAATTGTTCGAGGTGCCTGCTAGAGTGCAAAAGGTCGAGCGATTAGGGTTTGGGACAGCGCATGTCTACAAGGCAGAGGACACGCGTTCGGCTGCCTTCTATACAGAGGCGGTTTGTTTGGCCCATGGCTTTGGGTAATGTGAAGATGATCCATACGCTGATGTAAATTTTGTAAAAAAACTTAAAAAGTTTCACCCATAACAATATTAAGAAATTAATAATAATAATAAAGTGTTTAGTTACTTTTTAAATTATTTATGTCTCACTTTAATTACTAATTTTTATTGTATTTTAAAATTATGAAAATGCTTCGGTACATACTTAATCTTTTTTGAAATATTTATATAAAATATAATTTTATTATAAATTTAAATTTAATTTATTGTCATTATAAATCAATTTTATACTATCATTCATTTCTATATTATTAAAATATTATAAAAAATTTTACTGTTGATAAAAATTAAATTATTTTTACTTTTTTTTAATGACACGTTATATTCCGATTCAGTGACAGTCTAAAACAATTTAAATCGTTGCGGATCCAATTTAAACTCATTTATTTCATATATGAAATCTTATAATTTTGTTTTTTTAAAAAAAGTCACATGTATAACACATATAGAAATTAAAGAAAATGTTATAACTTTTGTAAAAGAAATTATAAAATATAGAAAATCATAAAAATTATAAAAGCATGTGTGTGCAAAAATTGAATAATTGGTGTCTCTAAAAAAAAGTATTCTGAATTTTGTTGTAACAATAATATCATATTGGGTTTTTTGCATTTAAATAGTGTGATAATCTTTTTAATATTATAAAAATATGACACTTACCCTCACATAAATTTTATTATAGAACAAGTGTGCTACTAGAGGGAGAATGAGAATTTTTAGTTTTTTTCATTCCAATTCAAGTGAGAGATAAAATTTTTTAATTTTTTTAATCTTCTTTTTTTATTAATATTAAATAATATATATAAAAATTATATTTATATAGAAATAAAATATTTATCAACACATGAATAGTAATATCTAATTTTAATTTGCCATAAATTTTTATTATTTAAATTTTCATATTATCTTTGAATATTAAATATTAAATTTGATATTTTATAATTTTTCTTTTTGAAATTTTTATTACTTTTAAATATTAATCACAATTTCAATATAAAATATTTCTTAAACATTATAAAAATATTTTTAAAATGTATATTTTTTTAAGATAATATATTAATTATAACAATATATGAACTCTTGTTAATTAAATAATTAAATCTTTTAACATAAATATTTAATTTAAATTTTTAAATAAAACCTTTCTAAAATTATATAAGTCGTAACACTTACCCTCATTTAAATCTTATTATTTAGCAAGTGTCTTTCATTTGCCACCAGAAAAAAAAGTGAGAATTTTTAATTTTCTTTTTATTTTTTCCTTTTTCATTTCAATTCAAGTTTGAATAAAATTTTTGAATTTTTTAACTTTCTTCTTATTCAAAATATCTTCTCTTTTAACCATATTAAATGATTTATATATAAGTAAACAATTATATTTATATAGAAATAAAATACTAATTAACACATTATTAGTAATATCTAATTTTGATTTGATAAATATTATCTATCTAAAAGTTTTCACTATTTAAATTTTTATATTATTTTTAAATATCAAATATTAAATTTGATGTTTCATAATTTTCTTTTTTGAAATTTCTATTGCTTTTAAATATTTATTACAATTTAAATTTAAAATATTTCTTAAACTTCATAAGAAAATTATTTTTAAAATATATATTTTTTAAAGATAATATATTAATCATGACAATGCATGAACTCTTATTAAATAATTAAATCTTCTATCATAAAATAGTTAATTTTAAACTATTAAATAAAGTCTTTCCAAATACTATAAAAATTGTGACACTTACCTTCACTTAAATCTCACTATTTAGCTAATGTCTTCCACTCACCATCAAAGGGAGAGTGAGAATTTTTATTTTTTTATTTCTTTTTTCTTCTTTGTTCCAATTCAAGTCACAAATAAAACTTTTGAATTTTTTTATCTTTTTCTAATTCAAAATATATTCTTTTTTATCTGAATTTAATCATTTATATATAAAAAATAATTATATTTATATCGAAATAAAATATTTATCAACACATAATTAGTAGTATCTAATTTTGATTTGATAAATAATGTCTATCTAAGAATTCTCACTTTTAAATTTTCATATTATCTTTAAATATAAAATATTAAATTTGATATTTTATAATTTTTCTTTTTAAAATTTTTATCATTTTAGAGTATTTATCACAATTTTAATTTAAAATATTTCTTAAACTTCATAAAAAATATTTCTAAAATATAATTTTTTAAAATAATATATTAATTATAATAGTGTATAAACTTTTATTAAATAACTAAATCTTCTAGCATAAATAGTTAATTTAAAATTTTAAACAAAAACTTTCTAATATTATAAAATCCATGCAACTTAGCTTAATTCAAATCTCATTATGTTATGAATTTCTTCCGCGCGCCATCGGGGGAAGAGTGAGAACTTTTAAATTTCATTTTATTTCATTTTCTTCTTCATTTCAATTTAAGTGCTGAATAAAACTTTTGAATTTTTTTAATATTTTTCTAATTCAATACTTCTTCTTTTTATCTATATTAAATAATTTATATATAATTAAAAAATTAAATTTATTATAAAAATAAAATACTTATCAATATGTAAATATTAATATCTAATTTTTCTTAATAGATAATATATATCTAAAAATTCTCACTCTTTAAATTTTTTGCATTACTTTTAAATATTAAATACTAAATTTGATATTTTATCATTTTTATTTTTAAAATTTTTATCGCTTTTGAGTACTTATTAGAATTTAAATTTAAAATATTTCTTAAACTTTATTAAAAATATTTCTGAAATATATATTTTTTAAAAATAATATATTAATTATGATAATATAAGAACTCTTATTAATTAAATAATTAAATTTTCTAGCATAAAGTAACAAATTTAAATTTTTAAATAAAATCTTCCTAATATTATAAAAATTGTGAAACTTATCCTTACTTAAATATCACTGTATAGCCAGTATCTTCCACTCATTGCTAGTAGGAGAGTGAGAACTTTTAATTTTTTTTTATTTCTTTTTTTTTTGTTCTAATTTAAGTCATGAATAAAAATTTTAAATTTTTTAATTTTCTTCCAATTCAAAATATATTCTCTTTTATCCGTATTAAATAATTTATATACAAGTAAACAATTATATTTATATAGAAATAAAATGCTTATCAACACATGATTAGTATCATGTAATTTTGATCTGATAGATAATATCTATCTAAAAATTCTCACTCTTTTAATTTTCATATTATCTTTAAATCTTAAATACCAAATATGATATTTCATAATTTTCCTTTTTAAAATTTTTATTACTTTTGAGTACTTATAACAATTTTAATTTAAAATATTTCTTAATCTTCATGAAAAAAAATTCTAAAATGCATATTTTTTGAAGATAATATATTAATTATAATAATACATAAACTCTTATTGATTAAATAATTAAATCTTCTAATATAAAGTAATTAATTTAAATTTTTAAACAAAATTTTCTTAGTATTATGAAAGTCATGACATTTACCCTCTCTCAAATCTCACTACATAGTGAATATCTTCTACTCGCCACCAAAGAGAGAATGAGAATATTTATTTTTTTATTTCTTTTTCTTTTTGTTCCAATTCAAGTCATAGATAAAATTATTAAATTTTTTTAATATTTTTCTAATTCAAAATATCTCTTTTTTATCCATATTAAATAATTTTTATATAAGTAAATAATTATATTTATATAGAAATAAAATATTTATCAGCACATGATTAATAATATCTAATTTTGATTTGATAAATAATATCTATTTAAAAATTTACACTTTTTAAATTTTTTCATTATCTTTAAATATCGAATATTAAATTTGATGTTTAATAATTTTTCTTTTTGAAATTTTTATTGCTTTTGAGTGTCTTTATCTTCAACACTAAAAATCTTTTCCTTTTTTGAGATTAGCTTCAAGACCTGTGATCTCAAAAAAAAAAAAAAAAAAAGTGGATTGAGACAATCTCCTAAAACAAGCAAATCTTAGCAAAGGCGAAATGAGTAACTTGAGGACTAATGCATATAGGATGAAAAGCAAAAAGAAAAAAAATCCTAAATTTGTCATTCCTCTTAAGAAGATCATTGGTTAGAGTATTTTCTTTGTAGTTTTAAGACATGTGAAGATCCAATCTTAGAAAGGAAAATTGCTCAACTTTAGATTACTTATAAGACTTTCCCATCTCACCATATCATAAGATTTCCAAATGTTATGATTGACTATGCATCTTGGTGGCCCTCTCACTTTGTGGTAGTTCCTCACAAACTCATATGAATAGGGAGGCAAAGAAGATGCTATGTTTCTTCCACTAAGAAAGGTGGATAGCTTATTACTAACAAGAAAGGGAATTACATTTTGTATCTTCTTAGTTCACATCTTCAAAAGACACTTTAGTATGAAATAGGTCTAATCATTTTGGCACATAGGCATAAGGGCTTGCTTACCATGGTCACCTGGGTGATAGTTGTAGCATTAACTTCAAAGAGCCTCTTCTTGACTTCAAAGTTATAGACCCGTATAGGCAACTGGCCCTAGAGTAATTTATCAAACTAAAGGACTAGAGCAATCCATAATCATTGATGAAGAGGAAGGCTTGGAAAGGGATTAAACATATTAAGGAGGAGCTTTCATTAGAGAGGTACTTAGCAGTAAAATATGAGCACAATGGCTTTTTCTTTTCTTTTGGAAATATCCATAGCCACTTCCTAAGAATGACTACCTTGGTTGAAGTCCACCTTATTCGATAAAGTGATTGAAAAAATCCAAACCATAAAAAGGATTATCTTTTTTGCATGGGATGTTAGTAAGGAGGAACATAACGAGAGTGTTAAGGGCTTTCTGCTTTCTACTATGCTTTTAAAATGATTGATTTTCTATTGTAAACACATTATCCTATTGGTTATAGTTTTAGCTTGTATATATAATAAATTAATGAGAAAAAATGATATTCTAAAAAGAATTTAAATTAAAAAATTCTCTACACAAAATAGGAAAAGATAATGAACTAAAACAAAGTAGGTTTTGCTTATTCCACAGCACTACAAGCATTTTGTTATATGGGAGTACATCCAATGGGAAGCAAAGATCAACCAACAACTAAACCTAAGCACAACATTTTTTATTTTGACAAATACAAACGAGAGACTCTTTTCTTCTAATTTCTTCCACTATTGCATAAAGCCCATTTTACAATAAGTGATTCCTTTTCTGTAAGAAAGGCCTCCTTCTGATCTTCCAAATTGCAAATTCGGCTCTGGATTTGCAACATGTGGCTTTTCACCGCTTCCGGATCTATAGGAGGCAAATGCTCCTAAAAAAAGTTTCAATGTTTGTTCCACTTGGAGCTTTTCATGTTCGAGACAAAGAATTTCTTGCTCAATTTGGCAAAGTCTGTCAACAGATGCCATTTTTTTTCTTTTTTAGCCAAATGAAGAAAGAGGCTTTCTATAAATTTCAATTTAACATATTTCTTAAATTCATACAAAAATATTTTTAAAATGTATATTTTTTTAGAATAATATATTAGTTATGAGATTACATGAACTCTTGTTAATTAAATCTTTTGGCATAAAAAAATGTCTAAAGGGCATAAAAGTAATTAATTTCAATTTTTAAATAAAATAATTTATAAATAAATTTACTTAAGTATTAATATATTAAGAAAACATTTTCAGAAAGATGAAAAAAATTCAAATGATAAATTTAATTAATTTAAAATATTGATGTTAAATTAAAAAAAATACAATATTCATTCATAATTAATATGAATATAATTATACTAATGATATAGTTATTTAATAAATAAAAATATGATGATGATTTATTGATTTACTTTGAATAAATTATAATTTATAATCTAAATTTTTATTAAATTTATTATTAAATAAAATTAATTAAACTTATACATTGTACGGGATACAAGCTAGTATTTATATATTGCTTTTAATATATTGTTTTGGAGACATTTACACGTCATTTTAACGTCTGGTCTGGGACTCGGAAATATTTTAGGTTCCAAGTCATTTTGCATTGTGAAGATTGTCTGCAAAGTAAATGTATATTTATTATTCAATTGATTATCACTACAGCATAAAATTTAACAAACTAATCAATATTTAATTAAAATCTAGTTCGCAAAAATTTAATACGAAGTTGACATTAAATTTTTTAATTCATTATGATTCTTTATTTATTCATTTTATATAAAATTAAATTGTGTCTTGAAATTTAGAGATTACAGCAAGATTTTATTAGGTACATGATACTAATTCAAAAAAAAAAAAAAAAAACTATACTGTCAAATGAGATGAAACAAGGTGAAGTGTTGTAGTAGTTTGGGGTGGTTTTAGCCCTCAAGAGTTTTAATTTTTTATAATGAGTATGTATATTTATAAAAAAGAAAGTTACTTTCTCCAATTTAACCCCCATAAATATAAAGAAATATTTTAAATTACTTACTATTTGTATATATGGGAGATTTAATTGTTGTTATGCAAAGACATTTGGAAGGATATATTAAGTTTTTCATCTGAGAGATTGATGTTTGGACAGTGAAGAACTCATTTCATGACTTTGGTTTTAGACTATCCCGTTGCAAGTTGTTTAAGGGAGTTGCTTAAGTATTTTTTATTAATTTTTTACTGAGTCTCACACTGTCACATCATTTTACACTCATTTAAGCAACTCAAACAATTTTATCCCATAATGGTGTAACTCTATCAAGTTTCTTAAATGGGCCCCATAACTTATCTCACTTCTTTATATTTTATTATTTATCTTTATTTCAATTTGAAATA
>JANHAO010002697.1:0-28029 GCA_026873985.1 Saraca asoca
ATGATTAGTTATAGAGGTTGACTGGCATCCATATCTCTGACTAATCGGATATAGGTAATGAAGGGATTGTATCATACACAGTGTGCATGGTAATGTACACTAAGATCAGCCACAGATAGGTTGTCACCGTTGTTGACTCCCACCGAAAATTAGGTAGTTATAATAGCTTGTTAGAGTCTGCTTATAGCTTAAAGTGCATACATGATTAATTTAGTAAAATTGATCAAAAAATTAATTAGATTAATTTTGTATGCCTTCAAATGGTTTGAAGGGTATTTTGGACTTTTGTCAATATTTCGGGGGCCTACCGGGTCACACACATAACGAAAATTATGGGGAATGGTTAAAATTAGGATATATGGATATCCAGGGACCAAATTGAAAATGGCAAATATCGGTGGGACTGAAAAGTAGTTTTTAGAAATCACAGGGACCTCGTGTGTAATTTGTGAAATTACTTAGGGTCGGTTTGCAATTTACAAAAGTTGCAAGAGGCAAAACGGCGTCGTTTTGCACAAGGATATTTGCTGCTCAAGTTGCCCATTTTCGGGCATACAAACCAACGAAGCCTTTTCGTCTTCTCCTGTGATTTTGGTCTGTTCGGCTTCCATAGCTTCCAGCTAGCACTGGATCGGCCATTCCTCTTTCCGGCGTGGATGTTGATAGGGCCAGTGCACTTGAACCGGGTACGATGGTGACGGTTCAGCTTCCGCTGCTTTTGCCGCGCAGGAACTACTTCCAAAGGTTTGTTCAGGTCCTCTTCACTTCTATTGTATTGTTGAAGCTCAATACTAGCTAGATCTCGAGATGAATGTTCGGTTGAATGGAAGAAATTTTTTTGAAATTTTGACCATTTGCCCTTCGGCCGGCCGAACATTCCTTCATAGATACACACAGCCTATCCACATCATTATTAATAAAAAATAAATAACCACAACCAATAATAAATCAACTAACACATTAACTATCACCAACCAAAATAACATCAAGAAGAAGACATTAAAGTACCTCAACTCTCGCCTGCAAAAGCCTTTGTAAAACTTCAGTAAAAAATACAATTTAAGAAAAGTATTTTTAGATAACAAAATATTTAATACAGTAAAACAAAGTAAAGAGAAAAATCCTAGTACTTAGGAAGTCATCAGCATGGATTTAATGAAGTTATCATTATGTATGTATTTATCAATAGCTAGCTTACACTGAAAAAAATGTTTTTTTGCCAAAAGTAAATAGAAACAAAAATAAAGGCTACACCACCACTTTACTTCAGATAGCGAAACGTAGCATTTGTGCTTGGCGAGAAAAAAAAATTTGTGAAACTGACATATAGCAACCTAACAAAAACAAAAATGGCCAAAAAAACCTTTAATTATTAATATGATAGATAGATTCGTTAAAGTCAGATAGTAATAACAGATTTTACAACATTTTAACCAAAGATAGTAATAACAGATTCTAAAACATTTTAACCAAACATTTGGTAAGAGAGTTAAATTTTTTATTCTGTTATCTTTTCTCTAAAATTTCTCAACAAAACACCCTTTGAAATTTATCTCTAATTTTTTTATTTCATTAAGGAAGTTATTGAAGCATTATTTTTAGAGAAAAATACATTATCGTAGTATTCAAAGCCTACGTAGATTTTTCCTCTAATTTTAAAATTTATAGAAATCTTTTATAAAATTTGAAATTCATTATATTCAAATTTTATTTAATAATTTCCATTAGATTAATATTAGTCAATACGGACTAAATTTGATTAAAAAAATTAAAATTATACCTAAATGGATTATATATTAGCTTATTTCATCTGTTATCGATAAGCTTCATCTTTACTCAAACTAATTTTTCTATTCTTTCTAGGGAAGAAATATTCTGCAACAATTTTATTTCTTTCTCTCTTTTTAGTGAAGAAATATCATGTAATTTGTGCTAAACAATGGGTTCAATCGAAACAAAGACATAGAAATTTTTTTTCTTATATTTAAGATAATTTCCAATCATAAAATAGAAACATTTAAAATAAAAACAAAGATAACTTTTGAAATGCCATCTTCAATAATTTTTTTTTAAAAAAATTAAATTTTAGCAACCATCAATTTTGGGATTCTTATCTTTACTGAGCAATGTCCAACTATGACTTTAATACCTTTGATTATGCCCAAGCTACTTCAGCCGAAAGAAGAGTGGCAGCGTTGAAGAGAGCGTTTGGTTGAGAGAGGGAAAAAAAAATGAGTAAATGGATTTTGTATATGGCTAAATTTGGAATATTTTAATAATTAGGATTTTAATTTTATTAAAAGCTTATTTTTTGAGGGAATAGCAACCTCTTATAAGAATATTTCAAATGAAAATCTAGTAAATCAATTAATGTGTAAGTTTTAAAATTATAAAGAGGGTTTGCATAATTTTTAAATAGAATAGAGGAGATCCACGTAGTTTTCTTTTATTCTTAACTTGAAAATCATTTAACACAATGAAAAGGAAAGAAAAATAAACAAAGTTTAAATATCAAAGTTCAACCTCTAGGTTAGTTTGATTGTAAAATATTTTAAAAGATTTTACTTTTTATTTTCTCTTAAAATATAATTTGAGATATATTTTTTATCTTTTGATTATTATTTTGAATAATTAATTATCTAATGGTTATTGATTTAATCGTTACAAATTTGATATTAAAGATTTGATATTTTGAATATCATTAAATCTTTATCTAATTGTTAGAATTCTAATTATCCATTGTTTTAATTAATTATTTTGAAATTTTTTAAACTATAAACACTCATCAATCTTAAACCATTTAGCCATGATGAAAACCCTCCTCTCCCACTATTCTCAAAATAGTAGCACTTTCATCTTATTGGCTTTGTTGGATTTTATATATATATATATATATATATATATATATATATCGCAACTAAATTGTGAGTTAAAAAATTTGTTGAAAATCTATTGCATTTAAAGGGCTATCACATCAAACTTTTACACATTAAAAATAGAAATAATACTTAAAAACAATCTTTTAGAATAATGTTTTGTGACATGCCTCATATTAAACTCTGCCAACAAATTCATTTTATTGCTCACAATCTTACGAAATTAAATGGTTTATAAATATCATTAACAATTATCTAAGAAATTATTGGCATTTCTTAACTTTAGAAAAGAAGAATCTGTCATATTTTTGAATATATCTAAGAAAGAAAAACTACATCATGCACAACGTTAATTAGACCACTAAACTTGGGTAGTTTTGCCGACTGTTTGTTGTTTTTGATGAAATGAGAACTGTGAGTCATCATAAATCGCGCACTAAAGTGGGAATGAGCAAAGGCTCGGCAATTACAGGGAGCCATAGGCTTTGGTGAGACAAGAACAAGCATTTTTCCAACGTAGGCCACTCATTGTCTGCTATATGTTTTGTATCATCACTCCATGTACCTCCTTTCATGTTCCACTCAATACATGTCATTTGCCACATGTGAATGCACCAATCTTTGCCATTTTACAAAAGGACAAAAAAAAAATTTTATATGGGTATACAACAATTATATATTTCAAATTATAAATCATCATTAAATATAGTTTAACAATGAAAAATTCAAGTAATATATAAAAAATCTTAAAGTAATCAAATTATTTATAAATTAGCTAGCTCGAACATTACCATATGCTAAGAAAATTTCAAGCAATAGAAGTATTAAAAAAAAAAAATCTTTCATCCAATGTTTTCTTAATTTATACCATACCCCATTTATGATTAATCAAGTTACTTGCAAAATTATACTTTTACACACACACACACACACATATATATGTGTGTGTGTATGTGTGTATTCATTGGATATGATATAAAAAGTTTTGAGTAAGAATCAAGATGAAGTTGACGCCTAGTTATTCCACATTTTGAAATATCTTTGTATTTTTAATTTATAGGAGATTAAATATTTTCGTTGTTAAATTATTTTTTAAAAAAATATTAAAATAAATAAATCAAATTAAAAATATATATTTTAATATAAAAAATAATTTAATAATGGAATCACTTAACTTTATAAAGGATCAAACTTTGTATAAATCCATCCTACTTAATAATGAAATTTCAAGCTTAGCGAATATTTGATTACGGAGGTCAGCGCGATATGATTCCATGCCCATTGTCGTGACCAATTTGCAAATATTAATGTAATGTGATTCTAATGATTTTTTAATTTCTTTTCAAAAAGCAAATGGGATTACCTCACAAGCATTGTGAATTACAATTCATACAAATATTGAAACGTCACAACCGATTGGTGGATTCCACTGCAGATGCATATATATATATATATATATATATATATATATATATATAAGTTGAAATTCCCAGATCCTCCGGCTAATGATGTGTATGTAAAAATATTTATTTAAAAAAAAAAAGGCAATCACGGATCTAGAATCGGAATGAATGATAATTTTCATGTCCAAAAGGTGAAAAATAAAGTTATATTATAAAATATTATTGAATAAATATTTTTCCAATATGATTGAAATAAAAGTTTATAAGAGATAAAAATTGTATGTAAAAATTTAAAATTACAATAATATATAAAAATATTCAAAAGAAAATATTAAAGATTCAAAAAAATGTATTAGTCTAATCTAAGTTTGATTATTACAATGATTTATGAATTTAAAAAAAAGATTACTCATAAATTTTATAATTTTTGAAAATTAAAAAATAAAATTATACAAAAATCTTGGGATAACCAAAGAAAGACCCACACAATATTTACTGTATATTTGTCACACAAAAAAATTAATTTTAATTTTTTACTTAATCAATTTTTTTTTCATATTTTAAAGATGTATGATGCATTAATTTTTTTTTAAATATCTCTTTTAAAAAATTACTTCAAATAATGTATAAATTATAGAATAAAATTTTTGATTATTTTTTTTAAATTTATCCCTCTTTTAATTGACATATAATATTCTAATTAATTAAAAAAATTTATTTTTAATATTTTTTCACAAAATAAAAAAAAAGACAAAAAAAATTGTATATATCATTATATATTTAGTATATGTTTCTTAATTTAATATAAATAAATAAAAATCTAATGTTATAAAATATAATTAATTAAAATTTAGAGAATTTTATTTTTATTTTAAATATTTTAATTATATAAATATATTTTTATCTTAAAATAAATATGAATTAATTTATTATATATATTATTTAATGATATTAATATGTTATTTTATATAATTTTATATAAAACTGTAAAAATGAATTGAGTCCGTCGGGTTAGCCTGTCCCGCCATATAAATAGATTGGGTTGGGTTGAGATTTTCTCACTTTGCCTAACTGACGGGCCGGCCCCCCAGTTTGGTGGTAGGTTGAGACGGGTCGGGGACGGACCGGCTTATTTTGATAGTTTTAACTGTTAAAATAGATTGAGTCCATCAGTTGACCCGTCTCATCATGCAAATGAATTGAATTGAGTTGAGTTGAAATTTTTTCAGTCCGCCTAACTGACAGGCCAACCCACCCCACCCCACCCCACCCCACCCCGTTTGGTAGAGAGTTGAGGCGGGTCAACCCATTTTGATAATTCTAATTTTATATTTATAAATTAATTTAATAATTAATTTTATCTTATATTTCTAATATAATTAATTAATTTATCAATTAATAATTAATAAAATAAATAATATCTAACTTGCCACTGGTCCACTAACTTTAGGAGGCACCTGTCTCCAGACGGAAAGGAAGGAGGATTGAAAGCCAGACGAAATTTTAATTACAATTTTCTCTTACTCATTAATTGACCGTTTTGTTTTCTTAAAAGCCTCGACTTTGCACCACGTTCCCACACACACACACACACATATATATATGAAATAAATACGTCTTAGATCTCTCTGCGTCTAAAAAGTCACTAATTAATAGTTTGTGATTTAGGAATAGATTTGTTAAATCAAATTTTGATATATTCAAACACAAATGTCTTGATGCATTTATATCATTTGACTGTGAACAAGCAATTGCATTGAATGGTTATTATTATTATTATTATTATTAATATTATTATGTAACTTCTCACTATTATTATTTTTTTAAAAAAAAGAAGAGAGATTATTATTATGTTTGCTAATCAATTTCTAAATGTTTGGAAAAACTCTGGGATTAGTATAAAGAGAATATGATAAGATATCTGCCTGTGTAAAGAGTAAAACCTGTTATTTTTTTATTCAAATTCTATTTTTATGAAATAAGATAGTTTCTTATTTGCATCTTTAGCTTATTTAAATTTATATTTTAATTAAATAAAGGCTCTAATTAAGTTAAATATATCATATTATTTAATATTATCATCAAATTAGACTCATCCTTCAATAAAAATTTTGATTAATAAATACTTGTATTATACAAAATTTAATTTATGGGTTAAAAAGTTTGTTTTTATAATCTCCTGTGAAAGTTATTTAAGATCTCACAATTAGCTCTTACTTTTTTATTATGATTATTAAAAGTGAAGAGTATATAAATTATAAGATATTTTTACGCGTATTTAAAAAGTGAGTTTAAAAATTATTATATCATTTCTATTCTCTCTTGTTTCCATAGCAAATTTGTTTTTCATCTTCATCTATAAAAGAGGTTATAAGCTAAACCATATTAAATATCTGAGTCTTTCTATTTACTACTTTTTTAATCTTTAATCACATAACGCGCTTCTACATTGTAATTTTTCCAACAAAATCTTGCAATATTAACTTTTATCATTTTTTGTTTGCCTTTTTTTTTACTTACACTTTTGTTGTTATTAAATAGAAAGACAAAAAGAGACTACAACTACAATAAGAGTTTACTTCATCTCTTGATTATTAACCACAGGGCTCTATATAATTAATTCTGATGATAACAAATGACAAATAGTAAATATATAAATTTAAATAGTAATGCATGCCCTTGTGATATTTCATATTCAATATGCTTAATGCTATATCATTTACAAGTATTATTAGGAATGCTATGTTACAGCTAATGAATATATGTGATAAGATTATAATGTATGCTCCCGTACTAATTTATTTTAGTTATATATTTGAATAATGAATTATGATAAATAAGAGTGGACTAACTATATGGATTGCAAGTTTATGTTTATTTTATAAGATTGTCCAAAGAAAAGAGAGTGAGCATTAGAGTCAAACTTTGATATTTCTTGTCTTGCTCATCTCTTGAAGAAAGTTAAGAAAGAAAAATTATTCCAAATTTTGAAGATTTAGAAGATTGAAGTTTTTGGATGCTTTGACATTTCAAGATTTATCTTAGGTTTTCATTAGGTATAATCTTTTCTATTAGGCTTAGACTTTTTTCTTAGATAGAATTTTTCATGATTTAGAGTTGAATCTTATATTACAAATTTTTAATTTGCTTTATCATGTTTTCTTGACTAGCCTTTATTTCAATTGAAATATGTTTTTGCATTTGAAAATATTTTAAACAAAAACATTCCAAGAGTTCTTACATGATTTATCAAATTGTTTAATCTTGGAAATATGTTTTTATATCTAAAATATTTTACCAAAAATATTCCAACTTGTTCTTAAATGCTTTATCATATTCATTTGATTTGGAATCATGTTTTTGTATTAGTTTATGAAGTTTACAATGGTTCAGTTGGTTTAAAATGGATTTGGATAAGTTTAATTTTCATTCTTCAGGCCTTGTGATTCGACTTGAAATTTTT
Organism: Saraca asoca; assembly: GCA_026873985.1. Classification (NCBI taxonomy): domain Eukaryota; kingdom Viridiplantae; phylum Streptophyta; class Magnoliopsida; order Fabales; family Fabaceae; genus Saraca; species Saraca asoca. The sequence continues at coordinate 7,743 of JANHAO010002697.1, forward strand.
TAATTATTTTCACGATCATGCTTATAAGAACATGGCAAACATTTATGCTTTACGATTCGAATCAAGATTTGAACTAATTTTCTGGGATTCGAAACGAATCTTCAAAACTCTGTCTTTGTGATTCTTATCACTATCATGATTGCATGAAATTCTATACTTACTGAAGGTTTCCAATATTTGGCGAGTAGACATGAATTTTGTAATGCATTTCAACAATTCAAATTGAGACATTCAAAATTGAATCTTGTGATTCTGATCATAATTCTACTCGAAATTCAAATTTTAAGTTCGCAATCATAATCGCACGTTCAAATTTTGCACATAACAGCTAGTTTTTCACCGTATGTTTTCATTTGCTATAAATACCTATTTCATACATTTTCTTAGTAGTAAAACCCAATATTTTAAGAGGCAAACATTTTTTTCATCTGTATTACAGCTCTTTATCTAAATTCTTTGATATGAGCTAGATTTGATTGATTCCTTATCTATTGAGCTTTATTTTTAAAATCCAAGCTGCATAGTTCTTTAAATTTTCTGTCATATCTTTCAAACACTATTAGGTTTCCTAGGGTAGCCTTACCTAAGGTTAAAAAAGTAGTTAAGCTTTTTGTTTTCTTTTTTTTTTTTGAGTGAGCGATTGAACTTCTCAAAGGGGATTTTGACTGTGGTTGAGCAATCATTATAAAGGGCTTCTCCTTGTGCCTATTTAAACTTGGAAGAACTGATATTTTAGTAGATTAAAGCTTAGTTGAGAGCTTGGAAGTGGATCTATATCCTTAGGATTATTTTTCAAGGGGGAACCAATATAAATCTTAAATTTGAATTCTTTATCCCTACTCTCTTAATTTTCTAGCAATTTATTTTGTGTTATCTACTTTTACTCTTATTAACGAATGAGTTTATGAGTGTTGACGGTAAAATTTGGTTCTATTGATCCAAATCTTAGTCAACAGGAATAGTTCTTGAAATCCCCAAGCTACAGGTTGATTATGCAAGTTTCAACTGAGGAAAAAGAGAAAAGGAGGGAGAGTGATGGACACTGGAGTTTTTAATATAGTTTAGCTAAAGTTAGTCGGCTTTTACATCCACAGTGGTTTATATTTTGCCTTTAGGCTGTGGTTTCCCTTTGAAATTTAGCAAGGTTACAATATACTAGCTCTCTTTGTATTTCTATAGAGTTTCTACATATGTTTTCCCTTCATCTGCAATGATTTCTTTCCCTCTATTTATAGAGGCTAGGAGGTTACAATTATAAATTTACAAGTTATGATTCTGTTACATCAAGTATTAAATGTATAAGACTACATAAACTCCTGCAATTTGGCTTCTATAGGTTATTTTCTGTGGGTGGGCCCGTACCTGTCGGGTCTACAAGTTGATGTATGCTTGTCTCACATTCAACCTCGGTGAGCTTCTAGCCAAGCATTGCTTTGTGAACTAGATCTTCTTGCCTGGAGTCATTAATGTCTTTCGACCAATGAGGCCGATCTCGCTCTAAGCAAGATGAGCTCGAGCAAAGGAAATTGTTGGCCACGAGTGCTGGGGCTTGTCTCTTAGCGAACTGATTATTACTTTGGTTTTGTTATTTTATGTGTGCAAACATCTTTATCAAACTATCTTAGGTTTATTTGAATTAAAACCATCTCATGGCTTTCCAAAATCAAGTGATTTTTAAAGAAAACATTAAAAATTCTAAAAGATTTTAGAACATCCAATTTACCTTTTCTTAGGTATGGGTTGCCTTGTCCTACAATTTGTATCAAAGTTATAGGCTCTTGTTTAAAGGACTCAGCCGTCTTAAGAGGATCTATGATAATAATTGAAGGCACCTATTTGAAAGAAAATTTTGATAATTCAAAATCTCTACTGTTTGAATATGTTGATATTTTTAAACCTCTTTTCTTTGATGGTTCTTACTTTAAGGTTTGAAAAGGAAAAAAGGAGTGCTTTTTACAAGCTCTTGATTTATATTTATGGGATATCATTATGGATGGTTTCATATTTAAACCAAAGAGTGAATAGGATAATAATTATAAAAGAGATTTTGCTTTGAACATTAAATTTATAAAAATTTTGCATAGTAGTTTGAATGATGATACTTATACCAAAGTTGCTAAATGCTCTAGTGCTATGAGATATTCTTAGTGCTTTATATCTTGATAATTATTTTTCTATTGATAAAAGTGTTTGTGTTGAGCATGAAAAGGAAATAGAAATAGAGGAAGATATTGTCGAGGAAATTCTTCAAGACGATTTATAAGAATGTGAAATGTGTTCCATGCCTCATAATGAAGAATATCAAGAGAAAGAAAATGATGGTTTCAAAAAAGAGTCAATCAAGCTTCAAATAGAAGAATCAAGCTCTCCATGACTCAAAGAGACTTAGAGGTATATGATTCTAATCCTAATACTAATCTTAGTTATACTGGCTCATATAGTCTCAAAGAATTGCATGATGATAGAATATCTATGGCATTTGATTGTTTAACTTTTTGTGACTTTCAAATTAAAAATGATTTATCCCTAAAGGATGTCGAACACTTAACTTGTACACTTTGCAAGTCTTTGAAAGAAAATATAGATTTCACTCTTGGAAAGTCTAGAAAACTTTTTAGCAAGATTGAATTAAAGTGTTATTTCTATAAAGTGCCAAGGTTTTCTAAATGTGTTTTTCAAGAAAAATCAAATTTTAGTAAGAATTCTATCATTTGAAATTATTATGGTCATATTTGTCATTTTTCTTAGTTATGCCCAATTAGAAGAAATTCTTATGTGAGAAAGAAAGAAATTTGGATTCTTAAGATTTTCAAATGTTTTAATACTAATATTGAAGGACCAAAAATGAAGAGGATACCAAAAAGTCCTCCTAATACCTTAATTATGCAGAAAAATTCTTACAAAGGTGGACAATGGTCAAGAAAAGAAGAACTCTTTAGTAAGTGCTTTTCCAAAATAAAAAAAGTAGAACAAGAAAGTTTGACACTACCAAAGCTTTTCAATATACATTTTGTAAGTGTCAAAGCTCAAACCGCTAAAAGAGAAGCAATAAGTAAGAAAGAGTTATCTTTTTATTACAAAGAATAAGGTATTAATTTTTCAAACCTTTTGTATTACTCTATTTGATATTCATTGAAAAAGAGGTGAAATCATTCCAAAGCATGGGCATTGCATAAAGATTATGTTTCATCTTAATTAAAATCATTTATGCATTTAAGATATTATCTTAAATACATGATTTACTTTGTTTTCATTTACCCTTAGCTCTTTGATGTTATAACTTAATATAAGGGTTTGCCTTGCAATGCTAGGCATATGTTTTCTTGAACATCATTGTTTATTGTTCATATATGAAAGATATGCAAATGCTTTGAAAATTGATTTACAAGATTATGATCTTTGTACTTTCTTTCTTATATTAATTAATTTTCCTTATGAACACTTTATATTGATATTCATCTAACCTTTATGGACCAAAGTCTTGGTTGGGTACAAAAGAAATTGTTGACATGTAAATTTAGTCAACCTAAGTTCAGAACCTTAAACTACAAACTTGGAGTATAAAGAGAGAGAGAGTGTGTGTATGTGTGAGAGAGAAAGAAAAGAAGAACAAGGAGACACTAGAAGTTTTTAATGTAATTCAGCCTAGTGCAATACTTATGTCCATGATTATTGTATTTTCTGTCTATTTTGGCAGAGTGTTTGTATCAGTTTTGTTGTTGTCTGATCATTCTTTATATTTTACAGAGTATCTATTTTTTTCTGTCCCTTTGTATAATGATTTCAACCCCTATTTATAATTGTTGGGATATACAATTTTAACGTAGTTCAAAAAAAGAAGAGAATCCAGTATCGATTTTTACTTCACGAATTTCTATAAAAGTAGGTAATTAATTAATCATGTAAGTTGATTCCTGTAAGTTGGTCCCTTCTTGAGTTTAACCACAGCAAGCGTGCTTTGATTTATAGGCTAGACCTCGTCTTTAATGATCTAAGGTTGCTACTTTGACCCTTATTGACTAGTGACATTTGACAACCTAATGCCTTACTTCAGTGACTTCAATTTTGGTTGGGCTGGGCTTATCCATTAGACTTTTATCAGCCTATTTATATGGTTCCAAAAATACCCTCAATAAAAATTTTCTAGAGTTGTTTTGTAGAAAAGAAAGGTAGTAATTCCTCTATCACAACATGAAAATGGAAGACAAGTTCAATTTAAGGATAGTCCAATTTAACTTTCAAAAGAGTTAACTTTCATAAAGAGAAATATTAATTTAAATGTTTAGTATATTCTATCCTGTTCTATGCACAATACACCTTATATCTTTCTTTAGCTTGGATGGTTGAATTTTAAACATATCTTTACTATGATTGATTTTATTTTTAAAACGATATGTCTTTTTTGAGCTAAAGAAAGGTAATTCCTTTTATGAAGGCAAATATGTCACTAATGCTTCTTGAAAGTGTTTATATGCATATGTTTATTTGCTTACAATTGTTTAGTATTGGTGAATATTTATTTTCTTGATAGTTGGATACACTTTTTTCTCTTATGCTCTTAGTTCTTCAAAATGTTTTATATAAGTTTTGATAATTTCATGTTTTCTAAAATCAAAAGTCTTTTTCTTTAATACTTTTTAAAAATAAAAAAAAATAATTCTTGTTACTTTCAAATTAATTTTTATAAGTGCTCCTTTTATCTCCTAGTTTCAAAGTTGTTCTTGGTTGGTTAAAAAAATAAAAATCATGAAAAATATGTTTGATTATGATGACAATGTATTTAATTATTGTTTTACGTTTCTTGTTATTGCATATAGGGAAAATTTGATAATTTTAGTCTTTTTTTTTATCCCTATTGTATATCCTTTTATGATATTTACTTGAGTCATGCTTTTTAGTTGCTTAGAACGTATTATTTTTTTTTAAAATAATTGTTCTTTGATCTTATTCAAAATCAGTTTAAAAACTCATGGATTTTAAATTTCTTAAATGTTTGAAAATAATATTTCTTTATATATTTTTCCTAAACTTCTTTTCAATACTTTAGATCATAAAACTTTGGATTTTTATAAAAGTGTTTATGAAAAGGGAAGAAATTCAATTGTGTTTATTAGACTAAGAAAGATATATATTTTTTATGCTTAAAATGATTTTTTTTTTTAAACATATATGTCTTGATTTCACAAATACTTTATGTTTTTAATTTTTTAAAGTGAATATTTTTTTCTCAAACAAGAGAAAATCAATATTGTTTCATTGAGGAGGAGAAAATTACTTCTAAGATGTTTCTTGTATATGCTTAGGATATCTTGATTGCATATCAAGCTTACATTTTTTTACGAGTCATTGATAAATAAGCATGATTCTAATTTTGTTATCTTTGATAGACGAGAACTTTTGTTTTTACTTCCATTTTACCTCATCAATGGTCATATGGATGTATCTTTTAACTTTTTTTTGGCATGGTTTGAGGAAGAGTTTTGCTTATATTTTACATATTTTATGGCTCATAATTATTTTGTCATGAAGGTTTTTAATGTGTATTTACTTTTCAAGCCAAAGAGTTCTTTTCACACTTGTCTAAAGAAAGAAAGTAAAATTCTACATCCTTTGCTTCATTTATTTAATGATCATTTTCATATGATCATAGTATGACTTTTTTTTTTAAAGAAAAAAAAATCTTTTTGAGATCATTTGAAAAAGATATATGTCTTACCTTTCAAAAGTTGAAAAATTTTGCTTGCAATATTACTTACCCTTTTAAGCTTATTTCATTTTTAAAGCAAAAGAAAAAGATAGGTTTGATAATGAAAAATAAGGGGATAAGTTAATAACTATCTCTGTTTGACATTATTTGTTTCATTATATTTGTTTATCCTTTTTGTTGATGTCAAATAGGGAGAGAAGAAAATGAAAAGAAAAATATGTTCACACTTAATGTATTGATTTCTTATTGAGCTTATTCTTATTTTGAATATATATTTTTTTAGTAATTTGTCATCATTAAAAATGGGGAGATTGTTAGCCCCAAGGCTTTATATGATTAGTTTTGATGATGATAAATGACAAATAGTAAATATATATTTCAAATAGCAATGTATGTTCTTGTACTATATCATATTCAATGTGCTTAATGCTATATCATTTACAAATTTTATTAGGAATGCTATGCTACGGTTGATGAATGCATATGATAAGATTATAATGCATGCTTCTGTGCTAATTTATTTTAGTTATATAGTTAAATCATGCATTGTGATAAATTAAATTAGACTAACTATATGGATTGCATAGTTTATGTTTATTTTATAGGGTTGTCCAAAGAAGAGAAAGTGAGCATCGAAGTCAAACTTTGGCATTTCTTGTCTTGCTCATATCTAAAAGAAAGTCAAGAAAGAAGAATTGTTACAAGTTTTGAAGATTTAGAATATTTAGGTTTTTGGATGCTTTGATGTTTCAAGATTTGCCTTGGATTTTCATTCGGTATAGTCTTTTCTATTAGGCTTAGAATTTCTTCTTAAATAGAATTTTTCATGATTTAGAACTGAATCTTGTTTTACAAATTCTTAGCTTGCTCTATCATATTTTCTTGGCTGGCCTTATTTTCAGTTGATGAAATTCTTGTTTATGCCTTGCTTTAGATAAAATATAAATGTATTGGATCATTTGAATTTAGCTCATTTTTTGAAATTACTTTTGGAAGATTTACCTCAAGATTTTACTCAAAAAGATTTTGAAATATTTTCAATAAAAATATTTCAAGATGTTTTTACATGATTTATCAAATTGTTTAAACTTGGAAATATGTTTTTGCATTTAAAAATATTTTAAACAAAAACATTCCAAGAGTTCTTACATGATTTATCAAATTGTTTAATCTTGGAAATATGTTTTTACATTTGAAATATTTCACAAAAAACATTCCAACTTGTTCTCAAATACTTTCTCATATTCATTTAATTTGGAATCATGTTTTTGGATTGGTTTGTGACGTTTACAATGATTCAATTGGTTTGAAATGGATTTGAAAAAGTTTAATCTTCATTCTTCACCCTTTGTGATTTGACTTAAATTTTTTTAATTATTTTCATGATCATGCTTGCAAGAACGGGGCAAGCATTCATGCTTTGCAATTCGAATCAAGATTTGAACTAATTTTCTTGAATTCAAATCAATCCTTCAAAACTCTATCTTCGCAATTCTAATCGTGATTATGATCACATAAAATTCTGTAGTTATCGAAGGTTTGCAATCTTTGGTAAGCAGACTTGAATTTTGTACTACATTTCATCAATTCAAATTGAGGCATTCAAAATTGAATCTTGCAATTTTGATCACGATTTTACTCGAAACTTAAATTTTGAGTTCGTGATCATGCTCATGATTATGATCACATGTTCAAATTTTGCATGTAATGTCTAGTTTTTTATTGTGTATTTTTATTTGCTATAAATACTCATTTCACATATTTTCTTAATAACAAAACCCAAATTCTTAAGGGGCATTCAAAATTGAATCTTCTGATTCTACTTGAAATTCAAATTTTGAGTTTGCAATTATGAACACATGTTCAAATTTTGCACATAATGGTTAGTTTTTCACTGTTTGTTTTCATTTGCTATAAATACCCATTCCACATTTTTTTTTTCAGTAGTAAAATCCAAATTCTTAAAAGGCAAACATTCTTTTTCATCTATGTTTCAACTCTTTATCTAAATTCTTTGATATGAGCTAAATTTGATTGATTTCCTATTTATAAAGCTTTATTTTGTAAACCCGAACTACAGAATTCTTTAAATTTTCTGTCATATCTTTCAAACACTATTGAATTTTCTTAGGGTAGCCTTATCTAGGATTAAAAGAGTGGTTGAGCTTTTTATTTTCTCTTTTTGAGTGAGTGGTTGAGCTTTTCAAAAGAGATTTTGATTGTGGTTGAGTAATCATTATAACAAGCTTCTCCTTGTTCCTGTTTAAACTTGGAGGGATTGATCTTTTAATAGATTCAAGCTTAGTTAGGAGGTTAAAAGTGGATGTACACCATAAAAATTGTTTTTCAAAGGGAAACCACTATAAATATTGAATTTAATATCTCTATCCCTACCCTCTTTAGTTTTCAATAATTTGTTTTGTGTTATCTATTTTTGTTCTTGTTAATAATGAGGTTGTAAGATGCTCTGTTTTTTATTGTTGAGGTTTGTTGAGCGTTTTGTGATTCATTTTTCATCTTTTTGCTCACAAGTTTGTTTGCTTGAAAGAGATGTTTTCTATCTATGATGTGCTCATTGAAGCCTTGTTTACATATAGTTAAATGAGTAGCTTTGCATAAATGCTTTGATTTATTATTTCGCATGTATAAACATCCTCATCAAACTATTTTGGGTTTATTTGAATTAAAACCTTCCCATTACTTTCCAAAATCAAGAGATTTTTAAAGAGAACACTAAAATTCCTGAAAAATTTTAAAATATCCAATTCACCCCTCTTAGGTGTGGGTTGCCTTATTCTACATTGGTTATTGAAGGGGGTAGGGAAAATAATTGTATAATCTTTCTCTTGATTAGAAGTTTAGCCAAGAGGAAGGGAAGAAAAAATACTTATATACTCTACTGTAACATTTGTCCCTACTCTTACCCATTGGGAAAAAGTCAATTACAATTTTTAATGTCATGAAATTTGAAAAGTATAATTTTCAATGCATGTGAGTCCTATAAAATTGACATATGGACAACAAGACTAACAATTACCTTCTTTCTATTGGGTGGAAGTGAGGATACACATTATAAGTAGAGTATATAAGTATTTTTTAAGGAAAAATCATCTCTTAATAATCCATTCTTCGCCCTTTCTTTGCCCTTTATTGTCTCTTATTGTCTTTCTTTCTTTTCCCTTCCCATGCCATAAGAAGGAATCTCCAATTCCAAATCACCAGATAATTTCCTTAGCAGCCAACTTAACAATAGGTCTTCCTTCACTAAAAATTAAGAGTATATTTGTTTGAAACATGAAAGGAATGAATTAAAAATAAAAAAAATGAAAATTTTTTAAAAATTTGTTTGACTAAACTTGTGAAATAGAAATGATTATTCCATTATTTGATTAAATGATTTTTATGTCTTTATTCTTAATATTTTTGGTAAGTTTTAAGATTATATTTATATTAATAAATCATAAAGAAAAATAAAATTTTTTAAACTTGTCATAATAATATTTTACTAATTAAATTTAAAATATATTTTTACATTATTTATAAAATATTTTATTTATTATACCAAATTATTTAATACACAATAAAAATTAGTGAATTAAAATTTATTTTTATTTTTATTATAGAAAAAATTTTAATTACAATTTTGATAATAGAATTTAAAATATATTTTTTATTATTTATCATATAAATATATTTTTATTAAAGAAGTTTATTTAATAAAGTATTTAATTTAGTTTGTTAAATTGAATATACATTTATTATTTTGGTTTAATTATATTTTTATCCCTCTAAAATATAAATCGATTAAATTTGGTTTCACTTAAAAAGAAAATTCTATTTTGATTCCTTAAAATTAAAATCAAATCAATTTTGGTCTAAAGTCTGATATTTGTTCAAATAAGAAAAAAAAGTTAATATTAATATTTGACTTAATTATATTTTTTATCCCTCTTTAATATAAATTATTTGGATTTAATTTTCTTAAAAATAAAATTCTATTTTGATCCCTCTAAAATCAAAATCAAATTAATTTTAACCTAAAGTCAAACTTCTTTCCAACAAAACTCATTCCCATCTTCCTCACCTGATTTATTTTTGCAACTCCAGCATGACCCCTCACTATAGTCCTCAGTTTCTTCTTCATCATCTTACTTTCCTAAATCCAGCCTTTTTTTTAAGGAACCAAACACAATTAATTTATATTGTAGCATCAAACATTTAACCACTCCATTTTATTACTTTATCAAATAAAATTACAGAGTGATTATTTCATTTGATTTTCGTTACCATTCTTTTACCCATTTTTATTTCATTTGATGTGATTGTAATTAATCAAGTCATTGTGCTCTTACGCCTCAAATTGCAATACAACTACATACATGGTTAAAGCCTTCCTTGAATTTGTCGCTTATCTTTTAGACATTGATATTTATTAAAGATAAAATAAGGGTAGTTTAACTGGTTTTAATAGTTTAAACTTTTTAAATTAACTGGCACTTAACATGATGTTTTATTTTTATTAAAAGATGAAGAATTCAAATTTCAACCTCCAACTAAAATTAAAATTTTAAAAATAAATCTCATTTTTATCCATATGAAAATTAATTTTTCTCAAAAAAATACTTTTTTTTTATCAATTTTGTCATTAAAAAATATCAATTTGTTCAATTATATCTCTTAGTTAGTGTCTGTATAAAAATTAATTTAATTTATTTTAAATCTTTTTGTCTCTAGAAGAACGAAAATAATTAAATTAATATTGGACAAGGATAAAATTAATTAAATATTTCATAAAGACGAAAATGAAAAAAAATTGAAATTTACAAAAATAGAAAGGGGGTAGACTATGATATAAATATATAAGATAGAAGGATATGCTTCAAAACCAAAGAATTTTACTTTTGAGAGATAAATTAAAGATATGTAATAATACTATTCTTGCAACTTTTCCTAATAAATTACAATGTTGAAACCAAATTATCAATCAATAGTAGTACAATTAACTAAAATATGGGTGAAAAAGAGGAATTTTTAATTGTATTAAGTGTATTATATTAGTTATATAAAATCAATAAAAAGAGAGATATATTATTTTTATTACATATTAATATATTAATTTTATTTTTATTAAATTAAATATGTCAAATAAAACTATGAGTCAGCCGTTACCAATTGACAGCCGTGTATGTTAGGCCAATATAGCGCCTTGTTTTGGAAGAAGTGTGATTACTAACCACTTTAATAACGTCAAGCCACCTTGACTAGGATTCCGCAATTCAGCACTTGGAAGCTACCCTAGTGCGGGCCCAATCTGACGCAATTCCAACTAAATTACTTATCCAATGTTTGGATGACAAAGAAAAAATAAAAATAAAAAATAAAAAGAAAATCGTTTTTTTCCTTATTGTTTGGATAAGAGAAAAAAAATGTGAGCTAGATTTTTCTTTTTTTAATAAAACGTGAGATTATAATTGTATCTTTAATAAAATAGTTATCAATTTATCATTAATTTTAATTAGGTTTAAATTGTTAAAATGAGTATAATGTGATGCTTTCTATTCATTTTCTTCCCACGGGGAAAGCCTTTTCTTAATACATGCCAGCATATATATAGTTAAATAATAATGTATAACTCCTTCTAAGATATTGGTGTATCAATTTTTTATTAGATTTTAATTTGAATTTTTTTCTACTATTTTCAACTTTTTAATTCTTGCTTTGCTTCTATTTTGAATGACAGCAGAAATTATCTTGAACAATTATGAAAATCATCAAGAACTGAAAAATTAGAATATATGAATTTACTCAAGAGACAAATTAGAACTTCAGAGATTCTCTATAAAATGGCGGATAATAAACCTTTTTCATAATAATTTTATGTTAGAATTTTCTTTGATTATGGAGATAATATAATTTTTAATTAAATAAATTTTAAAATATTAATCTATATTAATGGTATTAGTTGGACTATAACATGTAATGGTACTTAGACTCAAATAGTCAATTTCAATTATTTCAGTGATAGATCAGATATCCAAATCATATACTTTCATTAACATATCCCTACTCTTATTATGCACTCTATCCTGTCAGAGTGCAATATGTTTTGTTTCTCTCCATTTTTCATAGTGACTACTAAGATTTTCTTAGGAGAAGAAATACTGTCATAAGAGAAATCACAGATTGACAAAGTGAACCTATAAGGAAGAAGATCAAATTGGAACTAAGGTGTATTTAGAATCAAACACAATGGATCAAATGATGAAATTAGGTAATTTTATTCCAAATTTTATTTGTCTATTCCTTTTTCATTCATACTCTGCTAACATGTTTTGAAATGGGTCAATTTTATGTAAATTTTTTAATAATTAGTATGAGAGCCGAGAAATCATGTTATATAGCTAAATGTTGCATGAATTGATTGTAAAATAATTTGATCAATGCTATACTATTTGATTAGCAATTGACTTATTTTCAAAAATCATAATGCCATGATTATTTAAATTAATTCATAGCTTTATAGAGAAAAATTGTTTAAATTTTTGTATGGATATAATTGTATGTATTATTATGAGATTGTTATACAATTTAATTTGAATAATTGCTTCATATTTAACATTTTAAATTGAACTTGAAATTATATAGCCATTTGATAACAAATTTTTCAATCACACAAATTCGGTCAATTTTGTGGTAATTTGTTCAAATTGATTGGTGATTTTAGTTTAAATCATATTTAAGATTAAAAATCTCAAATTTATTTCATAAAACACACACTAGAGTTGTTAATTTGAAGAAAAAAATTTGGAATTGAAAATAAGGTTAGTTGTTGGGTTAGTCTAGGGCAAAATTAAAGAAAATTTTCAGTATTTTCTTCAAATTGAAACATCGATTAACTTTATAATAATTCTAAGAATAAAATCCATAAAAAAATTTGAGAGAAAATAACTAAATTGCAATCAAATTGCAGATAGACCCAATATGAGTCACATAGACCCAAAAACATAGAAAATGGGTGAAAAAAAAAAAAGCAAGGTTGACTGGCTCACACAAAGCCCACTCGCGACAGCCATGCGTGAGTGCCACGAATTGACTTGCCAGCATCCCATAGAGGTGCTGGTTGCACTAATATGCTCCACTTTTTGAGCACGTTTTTATGGATATTTTTCTAGAATTTTTTAGAATTAAAAATAATTAATTATCTTTGTCCATTTTTATTAAGCATTAATTTGAAAATATTTAGGCTTGAAATCTTCCATATGTGATTCCTACTCTAAGAGTTATAGCATATGGTATTTTCTGAAAATTTTGATATTGAAGTATAAATGAATTAATTTTAGCATGTTTAGTACTTAAAATAAAATTTTTTAGGAATCAAGTTAATTCACATTATGCCAAGAAATCTTATGTAATTTTAAGCTCACCTATTATAGACTTAGTTGTATAAAATTTTGTTAATAAATAATTATTAAAATAGTTTAGTTGGACTAACGGAGAGTGTCGTATTAATAATATTTAAATACCCTATCAATATAATATTATTAATATGATTTGTTGGCAATAATGTGAACTTGAGATTAAATATTATATTCTTGAAGTCTTAAACACCCTGTTAGAGTTAGGTTTTAGGAATGTCATATTTACTTCTTATATTGTATTATAAGACTTTAAATGCCCTATCAATGTTTGGTCTTATAGTATAGTATTACATGTAATTGCATAGTTACTGTTTATGAGGAAAATAAAAACATGATTAAAGTGTTATATGAATTAATGTATTGATAAATTTTCCTCAACTTCTATACCTATACAATTAACTTCTGTGAAGACATTAAATAAGACAAATTATGAATATAGAGCTAAGTCTGTGAAGTTTTATCTGACGATCACTAACCTGTATCTGACACATAGAAAGAAAGATCCAGTGGTTGACACACATGTAAGTGCTTAACAATGACTAAACTTAACAATGACTAAACATGAAAAGTGGATGTGATTGATGGTTATGAAGTATACAATGGACAAGAACAATAGACAAAGTGTTCCTGAATCCTAGAAGGAAAAGTCCTTTCTCTAATCTATGTGCTGAAAAGTATGTGAAGTTTGAAAACGCTAATAAAGGTCACTATTTTTCATTGCTTGAGAAGATCATGTATAATGGTGTTAGTGGAATGCGGGAGCACATCTTAATGCTAATTTGAAAAGCATGAAAGTTGACATAAGTGACAACTTCCTGATCTAGTGACCATTGGAATCTTTAACCTCACAATTTGACATTCTAAGAATGTCCTATAATAGCCAGAAGGGTGGATAGATAATCAAAGAATTGACTTCAATTGTTAGTCAAACAGAATACAACATGAGGAAAGACAAGGCTTAGAATGTCAACTATGCTTTCTATAGCCTGACTTTAGAACAAGGAATAAAGGACAACAAAGGGAAATCAAATTTTGAAAAGAATACGGGTGAAATGAAAGAATAATGCCACAGGTCTAAGAAAGCTTAGTTTAAAGGAAATTGTAGGTTCTATAAGAAATATAGGCACAAAAAGGTAGACCACTTCAAATACAAGACATGGGTTGAGAAAAAGAATGAAGGTATCTCTTTAGCTCTAGTTTATTTTGAGTCAAATACTATTGATGTACTATCAAACATTTAATGGTTAGATATTGGTGCTACTATTCTTGTGACAAACTATTTAGTCTTTATAGATGTTGAGAAATCCTAAAAAGCCAAGTGATTTGGAGATGGTCATTTGTCTTCCAAGATTGAGAAAGAATTCAAATAAAGCATATAAAAGGTATTTCATTATGTCTTTCTATTGATCATGTATTAGAACTTGCAAATATTATTTATGTACCTTCTATGAGGAAAATTTTGATTTTTGTAGTTTCTTTGGATCATAATGGTTATTTATGTCATTTTGGTAATAGGAAATTTGATTTATTTATAATGCATGTGTGGTTGATATTGGTACATTGTGTGATAGCTTGTAGCAAATCAATTTGGATCTTGGTTTTGTTGACTCAATTAATACAGTAATTAGGAGGAAAAGAAGTTGAATTAATGAGAAAACCTCAATGCTATGACATAGACATTTGGGACACGTTTTTAGAGTGAAGATGCCAAAACTCATAAAAAAATGAGTTTTATATGATTTAGATTTTTCAAACTTTGACATATGTGTAGATTGCATCAAGGTGAAATCCAGACTAGAGTTAGGAAAGAAAAAGAAGGAGAAAATAGGATACCCTAGAGCTGATACATACTGACATCAGTAGAGCCATTACGCTTACAGTTATGGGTGATTATAAATACTTCATCACCTTTATTGATAATTATTCAAGATTTGCATGGGTGGAACATCTTAGTGAAAAATCTGAGTCACCAGATACCTTTAAGTCATTCAAGGCTATAGCTGAACCTAAATTAGGAAAGAAAATCAAATGTATCAACTATAACAGAGGTAGTGAATATTATGATAAGTATAATGAGACTGGGAGAAACCCTGGTCCTTTTACCAAGTACCTACAAGAATGTAGGATTGAAGCCTATTGCATTATACCTGGGGCATTAGAATAAAATGATATTATAGAAGAAGAGACCAAACACTCATGGACATGGTAAGATATATGTTGGCTCATTTATCATTGCTAGAGTTCTTGTGGGGTGATGCTTTAAAGATTACTACATATATTTTGAATCAAGCTCCAAGCAAGTTAGTGCTTAAAATCCATTATAAGTTGATTTATGAAAGAAAGCTTAGCCTGAGGCATTTCCATATTTGGGGTTGAAAGGAAGAAGTGAAGTCATAGGTTCTCTTTACGAAAAAACTTGATTTAAAGACCATTTTTGGATACTTTATCAGTTATTATAATAGCATGGCAGATAACAGGTTTTACTATGCAACTCATTCAACCATGATTACTAAATTTGACAGAGCCATCTATTTTGAGGATAAGTTGGATAGTGAGAGTCAGGTATGGCACATCACAACCTTTAAAGAAGGAAGTGTTGTAATTCCGTTAGCAACATAACTTGGTGAGTCATACTATTGTCCTACATGTTAATCCAATAAAACTAATGTTAAATGATGTAGTGTCACAAGAAACAATTAATGGAATTCCCTTAAGAAGGTATAGTAGAGTTCATAGACCAAAAACCTCTAAAGGTTACCTGGTTTACCTACTGAAGCATGAATTTGACATTAATAATGATTTCAATCCCATTACGTTTTCACATGTTGTATTTGGTCCCAATTCTATAGAGTGGGTTAGTGTGATGAAGGATGAATTAACATCAATGCACAAAAATCAAGTGTAGGATCTAATTGAATTACCTACTGGTTGTAAACTAGTTGAATGCAATTGGATTTTCAAGACCAAGTAGGATGCTAAGGTGAAATTAAAAGATAAAAGGCCAAACTTGTAGCAAAAAGCTACACTAAGAGGGAAGACACATTTTATAAAGAAACCTTCTCACAAATATCAACTAAAAACTCATTTTGAGTTATTATAGTGATGGTAGCTCATTTTAACTTAGAGCTACATCAAATGAATATTAAAATAATTTTCTTGAATAGTGGCCTATCAGAGAGTATATACATGAAACAACCATATGGTTTTCAAGAAAAAGGCAAATAAATCATGATGTATAAATTAAGAAAATCCATATATGGTTTGAAGCAAGCATCTAGACAGTGGTATCTTAAATTTAACAAAATAGTAACTTTTCTTAGGTTCAAAAAGAATGTTATGGACCACTGCATCTATATGATGATAAGTGCGGATAGTTTTGTAATTTTGGTATTATATGTTGATAACATTCTTCTTGCAAGTAATGATGTGAACCTATTGATTGAGACAAAGCAAATACTATTAATGCATTTTGAGATGAAAGATCTTGGGAATGCCACTTTCGTTTTAGGCATAGATTCATTATGATAGATCACAGGGTATACTTGGCTTGTCTTAACGATCGTATATTGAGAAAGTATTGAAGAAGTTTAATATGTCAACATGTTCTCAAGTTTCAGCATCTGAAGGGTGAAATTTTTTCAAAAACCTAGTGTCCTCAAAGTGATGAAGAAAGAGAAAAGATAAAAAATGTCTCATATGCATTTGTTGTAGGTAGCTTGATGTTTGCTTAGGTGTGTACATGCCTTGATATGACATTTACTATTTGTATACTTGAGAGATACCTGAGTGATTCTGGTTAGAAACATTGGGCTATTGGTAAAAAAGTAATGAAGTATCTACAAGGTATAAAAGATTACATGCTGACCTATAAGAAATCAGGAGATTTCATGACTACCAGTTACTTAGACTCAGATTTTATTAGGTGTCTAGATGATCAAAACTCAACATACGGATAAGTCTTTTTTATGGCAGGAGGAGCTATGTCATAAAAAAGAGGAGCTATGTCATAAAAAAGTGTCAAGTAGTGGCTTATAACAACCTCCACTATATAGAAGCAAAATATGTTGTGTTATGAAGCTACTCGTAAAGTTTTGTGATTAAGGAATTTCATTACTGATTTTAATTTTATTGAGAGCATCTCAAGAGCCTTAACCAGTTACTATGATAATGTTTTTGTTATTCACTTCTTTCTTAATAATAAAAGTTCTTCCGTACGAAATATTTTGATGTTAAATATCAGTTTGTGAGAGAGAAGATATATGAGCATGTTTCTTGCATTAAGCATGTTTCCATGGATCACATGCTTTCGGATTCACTAACCAAAGGATTAGTAATTGGAATGTATCATGATTATGTAATTAATATATATTTGATTAAGTCTTTTGATCTTTTGGGTTAGTAGGAGTATTATATTTAATGTATTTATATTGAGTTTGTTGTTTATCTTGAGATATGTATCAATAAAATATTCATGATATTGTCATATCTTATTATTTGTGCACATTTTCTGGTGATGACATGTTATTGGAGATATTTAAACCCAATAGTACTATTATAAAGAACATTAATTCTCATTTGGTATATTGGATGGATGTTAGGATTATTTTGTGAAGATTTACATATGGTTACATTTATAATTATATAAATTTTGTTATGCATATTTTATGTTGAAACTTTGGTCAATGAGCTGTAGGTATACAATGTGTATGACGTTAATATCCCTATCGGATATAATGTTTTGCACTATTAGATGCTTATAATTTCAAGTTAGACATATAGGTGTAACAGTGTTATAGTTACTATGACATTTACATGAAGTGACTACAATTTCTAAATTATATGTAGTCCAAATAGGAGATTATTACAATTTTCTCTAATTATGGGCATAATATAATTTAGAATTAAATGGTTATAATATATAAAGGCACTTAAGCTCAAAATAGTCAATTAGGGTATTTTGGTTATAGGTTAGATAGCTAGATTGCATATTTTCTTTGATGAGTCACTACTCTTAAAATTCTGAGTTATTTTGCATTCTACCTCATCAAAGTGTAGTTCATTCTGTCTCTCCTTATTTTTCACAGTAATGGCTAGGGTTTTCTTTGGAGAAGAGATACTGAAGAAATCTCATATTGAAAAAGTAAACCTGTAAGAAAGAAGATCATATCAGAATTAAAGTGCATTTGGAATTAAACACAATAAATCAAATGATGAATTCTGATAATTTTATCCCAAATTTTATTTGTCTATTCACTTTTTATTTATGCTGTTATAGCATTATTTCAACTAGGTTAATTTTCAGTAAAATTTTTAACATTTTATACTTATATTTAATTTTTGTGTCAATAAAAAATAATATTACACAAATGCCTTATAAGTGTTCTTGATAAAAGGAATAATAATAGCACTAAATTGATGTAGAATTTATAAAATTGATATTAAATTATCTTAAAAATTAATTGATATTAAAATAACTTCAGGGAGGTGCTTGAGTTGAACTGACAAATAGAATTTGATGTGTGGCCCTTGAAGTGGAGAAACAAATGCAATGAACCATACAAATATGCATGTGGATGTATTACTAGATAGTAACTTCAAGATATATATATATATGTGTGTGTGTGTGTGTGTGTAAAATGCAAAGGCAATTGCTTTGGCATTGGCATTAGATTTAGAAGAATCTGAAGGATGTATTACTAGATAGTAACTTCAAGAATATCTATATATATATGTGTGTGTGTGTGTGTGTGTGTGTGTGTGTGTAAAATGCAAAGGCAATTGCTTTGGCATTGGCGTTAGCTTTAGAAGAATCTGAATCAAAGGCAATTGCCTTGGCATTGGCATTAGATTTAGTAGAATCTGAATCCTTGGAAATGGTCCCCCATATTTTAGAGGTCCCAAGTAATGTCAATTAGTTTGATAAAACTTCAACTCTTGCGTTGAAAATGGGTTTGATGCCCTTGTGAATCTCCTGAAACTTTACGCTATATATTTTATAATATCAACTTTGATAAACTTACTTTTGAGATACCATATATATACATATAGTTGAGGTTGGCCAGCCTCTCTTTTTCTATTGGTTAAAAATGACATCATCATATTCATTGATCACAGAAATTTTAATTGAGTGCCAAAAGAATAGAACTTATTCATTCTTAGCCATATATCAGCTTCAAGAATTTGCCGGCAGACACCATTGGAGCAGCAGGTGTGGATATGCTACAAACATGCATAAAATCTTCCCAACTTATTACTTCCATGCTGGCAGTTTTATGTCAACTTTGTCGCATCAAATCAAATACTATTAATATTAAATGGGAAAAATGCAAATTATTTCTTACCATTTTTTGATAATCATATTTAACATTTATAATTAATAATTTTTGTAATTATTTATTAAATATATTTACAAATGATAAATTGTATATATATAATGTCTTTTATTATAATTTTCAAAGAAATCTAAATATTATAATATACTAACGTGAAGATAAAAATATAAAAATTATAATAATAAACTTCTCTATTTGTATTGAATAAATAAAACATACAAAAATGATTAAAATATTCCTTAAAAAAATTAAAAAAATAATATACAAGTTGGATCGATCTAAAATTTGAGTCATAAAACTTTTATATTATACTTATTTTTTTTTACAAAGTTTTATGTTAAAACTGGGTATCTTTGTTCTCTTAAATTGTTCATAAAATATAAATTGAGTGTAATTTATCACTTATAAATAAATTTAACGGTGATTATAAAAATTAACAGTTATAAATATTAAATAAAATTATTTTAAAATTGAGCAGGATAATTATTTTTTTTCTAATATTAGTAGTATTTAATTTTTAGAGAAAGATGAAATAGACATGAGATTTAAAATAAGGGGTTAAGGGGTTATTTGGGAAGTTCTTTTTTTTTTTGTTTTTAAAAATATTTTTTTTATTTTTTTGTTCTACAAAAATAAAAAAATTTGTTTGATAACCTGTTTTCAAAAATTATTTTCTAAAAGTGTAACTAAAAAAATAATTTTCAGGAAATATCAAAATTGTGTTTTTCATTACTTTTATATAGAACTGTTTTCAGATTTTTTTCAAAAATAAGAAGAATACTTATTTTTATTAATGATAAAGTTATAAATAATATTAAATATATTTTTTT
>JANHAO010002698.1:0-29124 GCA_026873985.1 Saraca asoca
CACCCTCTCTCTCTCTCTCTCATATTTCTCTCTCTCTTTCTCTCCTCTCTCTCTCTCTCCCTCTCTCTCTCTCTCTCTCTCTCTCTCTCTCTCTCTCTCTCTCTCTCTCTCTCCTCTTGCCCCTCTATTTCTCTCTCCCTCTCCTTTATTGCCCTTTCTCTTGCTTTCTCTCATCTCTTTCTTTCTTTTCTCTCTCCCTATCTATTCCCCATCTTTCCTTCCTTCCCTCCCCCATCTTTCTCTTCAATCTCTCTTTCTTCCTCTTTCTCCTTCCATCCTTAAGAGAATGATTTGAATATTCTTCTTTGAATTTCTTTTTAATACAAAATATAGTTTAATTTCTAGATTTTCTAATAAAGGTTTGTTGACTCTTATTGTGAAAACATTCTAGTAATAAAATGATTATTCAATGTCTTGAGATATTTTAATTTTAATGAAAGAAAATGGTTTGCTTTTATACACCAAACAGTGAAATTTTCTCTTATATTGTTCAAATAATAAAAAATTAATTTATTTTCTAGAAATGTATTTTAATTTGAAAGTATTTTGGATATGACTTTATTTTCCTCTAAAACAAATAAAACCTTAATGTTTTAATTTACACTTTAATGTTGATATTACACCTTACATAAACACATACATACAAATTTGAAATAACACTACTTCTCCATAAAACATCAAACACAAATAAATAACAACACTTCATTATTGGATAAAAAAAAGTTCTTGAAAAAGAGACCTCTCTTTGGGTAAAAGTTGGAAGATGATTAACATGGTGGTTGGGTTCAATAGTGATGCCAGGGGGACTAGGGGTGGCCCCGGCCTCTAAAGCTCCATGCTTTTCCTTATATATACATAATATTATACATTGTCTAAAATTTAAAAATACATTTATAAATTTAGTTATAATGAAAAAATTATGTGTTCATGTTGTAAAAATAAAATCAAAAGAGATAGAGATATAAATGTAATGTGTAAGATTCAAAATTCTTATATAATTAAAAGGTGTTAATATTTTGCACTTTGATTTCTTGTTTTGTCTTTCCCTCTTCTTGTGAAATAATTACTCTTTTATTGTATTACACTTAGAAAAATCTTCACTTGCATTTTTTTACATTACACAGATGGCACAACTGCACTGAAATTGCCATTTAGTTACTATCCTATGTAATTTATTATCCTAAATTTTCACCATAAAACTTTTATAAATGTCTTAAAAAAAGAATATATACATACCAACAATTTTATTAAAATAATTATCATTTTACAAATTTATAAATTTTTGTTGAAACTCGTTTTATAAAAGTCTAAATAATTTGCATGTTATAACCCTTATAAATGGACTTCAATAAGCTTGTTTGAAGTATTATTATCATTTTATATATTGATGAAGGCTCTAATGTCTAGTGGCTAAGTGTGGTGGTTGAAAGTCACCTCATAAAGGCTTAGGCGATAGTAACCATCAAAGCCCCTCCAATGTTAAAGTTGGAGAGTGTTCAAGTGAGAATGAAGTATTTAATTAATTGTAGATAGAACTCATACCTTGTCATTTATAGATATATAAAAGAGTGAGGGGTGTCTTCACTTGTATGAGGCCCTGTAGTTAGGCCTTCAGCCTTTTGTGTTGCTAGTCCTATGTTTGTTACTAATTTATCACTAGCCCCCTCCAAGAGTATTAAGTGAGGCTTGCCCAAGCATATCTAAGAATTTTATAGTTATCTATGAAATTATTCCAAATGCATGATCGGAGGCTGGCCCTTGATTATCGATTGGTCGTGTGACTTAAGGGTGGGGATTTTAGAAATATTTTTCAAACTTCCAAATACACCTTAAGAGATTCACTCTATGACCCTTACTAGTTGATTTTGCATCCATTGGATGATTTTAACTGCCTTTATTATTTTGGGATCCACCATTTTTTAAGGTACTTTCACTATGCTGGTGCTCTTGAAAAAACCCTTTGCTAGGTGATTATCCTTTATAAGTACGCATCTAGCTTCCTTCAAGTTATTTTCATGTTCATATTCTTTTCTTTATTTTGCTTCTTTTGTCATCATCTTTTATTTGTCTGTTTCATGTTAGCCTATGAAAGCTTTTGGAATTCATTGGTTTCCTTATTCTTCTTGTACTAATTTCATCTATTTTATTAATTGATTGCACTTTGGTGGTTTTCCTCCCTAGGGATGCTCAAGTATGAGTAATTCAAGCTCCATGCCCTCAGATTGTCTCCATTGATTAAGAGCTACTGTATGACAAAATCTAATGACTTAGGGTTGGCAATAAGCAATAAGGTAGTGTCCTCAATGCTAAATAACCTAGAATTAATGCTAGATACGAATGACCAATGTGGATTGAGAAGGATACAGTGAATTGGGTTAAGGTAGGGGTCATGGAAGTGGAAGTTCTGCCTTTGTGGTCTGATCCCATGACACTTAATAATCATCTTTAAGGAATGAATTATTGAGAAGATTACCCTTTGATAACCTTCAAGGTTGCTGATAAAAGGAATACTATATTCAACTTTGAGTCTGTTATAGGTAAAAATTGGTCTCGCCCAAGTAGGCCGAAGGCTTAGCAGAAATTAAGTTCAAAGGACGTTCAGCTCGCTAAGGACAAGTGCATGAGGTCCCGGCTCGCGTGTTCGGTGAATTATCCTAGCTCGTCGAGTCCCAACTCGCATGAAGACGAAGCTCACTCCTCCAACCTTGAGCCCATCCTCGCTACTCAAAGAACAACAGTGACTTCTCACCATGGATCTCGATTTGTGAAAGCCAAGCATCCCCTGAGGCCAAAAGCCCCATGAGAAGGAGTTCTAAACAGGCCTATGTCAAGCTTGTACTCTAGCTAACCAAAGGGGCCCACCTCATAGAAAGCAACCTACAACAGCTGGATTACAGGAGTTCTTTTGTCTTTTACATTTATTTCTTGATGTAACAAAATTGTAACTTGTAATCATCGCATGTAACCCTTTCTTCTTCTATAAATAGGAAATCACTTTTAGAAGAGGGAAGAGGCAGAAGCAAAATAAGCTAAAGCTCTGTAAATTTCTCTTTAAATCAATAAAACCTCCACCATGGATGTAGGGCCTAGTGCCACCTAGATTTAGTCGAACCACATTAAAAACATTGCTTGCCATTGCCTTTACTTCCCATTCTCTCCATTATCTTCTTTTCTCTTCTTTCTCGTACAATCCGTAGGGAAATAGTTTGGGTCCAAGAACCATTCACCATTGGGTGGAGTTTGGCCCAAAACTAAATTTCACCATTAACATTTTTGGAACTAGAAGGAGGGCGCGTCTATTTCTAAACCATCATTCTATCTAGCTTCAATGATGAGGGGAAGGGTCACCAGGAATTCCAGCACTCCAGTCATTCAACTGGTAGCCCCTCAGCCACCTCTTAAAGACGTGGTAAGAGAGTTAGCTAAAACTATTTAGAGTGCTAGCACAAGCACAAGCACAAGCCCGAAATATACAGAGGCAAGAAGAAATTGTAGCATAACTCCAATAGTTGCATGAAGAAGCTCAGAAAGAGACTCGTGGAAACCATCACAACCAGTGATCTGGGGGCTCCCAGCAAGCTAAGAGTTTTGGTCCCTAGCTTGAAGCTCAGGATATGATAATGAAGCAAGTCCTCCAAAGGCTAAAATAGCTAGAAGAATGCCCCCAATCTCAAAATAATCAACCTTGCTACGAGAAAAGTTCATCGTTCTCTTTGGAGATCAAAATGCAGCCCTTTCCATAGAAATTTAAAGTGCCTGTGATCCTGTTGTATAATGGAAATAGTGACCCATGTGACCATTTAGATGCGTTCAATGTCTAAATAAATCTACAAACAATTGACCCCTTGGTCAAGTGTCGTGTCTTTCTGGCCACGTTAGGAGGTATCTCTCAAGCATAGTTCAAAAGCCTCCTAGCTTGCAGCATTAATAGCTGGAAAGAATGCCAAAAGAAATTCATTTACCAATATCCGGCATTAAAGAGGTAGCTTGTGCCTCCTTGCCACCTTGCGATGATCTTTCAGCAAAGGGGCGAATCACTAAAAGATTACATAACAAGGTTTAGACAATAAGCCAACTCCATGGAAAATCCTTAAGAAGAAAGCATCTTAACAACAATCTTAGTGGGACTCTACAAGGACAGGAAGCTGTACAAAAGCCACTACAAGTCCCCGGCTCGAGACCTTACTGAATTCTATGAGTAAGCCACTAAGTAAATAAGATGGGAAGAAACTTTCAAAATGGAGGAGCCCAAGCAGGGGGCGGATGGTAGTGGTCCTACCATGAGCAAAAAGAAGAGCGATGAGAATCATAATCATGAACCCATTCCCTAGCTCGTGAAGAAGGCAATGCCTCAGTGACCCCAACCTAGAGGCCACTTCGAAAGCTACAATGTCTTGTCAAATACATAAGATAGGATTTTTGCCATGAAGAGGCGTAAAGAAGATTTTGGGAGGCCCAAACCCATGAGAGCCTCCGCCAAGTCCAAAGACTTGAGTAGATTCTGTGCTTATCACAATGAGGTCAGACACACCACCTCGAAATGCTGGGCATTAGGAGATACCATAGAAGACCTCATTAGAAAAGGCCAATTATAGGATTATATGGTAAGGTCATCAGGAGAGCAAGCTTAGCAGACTTAGTGAACTGTTGATTGAGAGCTGGAGCCCTCCATTAGAACCATATTCTGATCTTGTAATATTTTCTTAAGATAAATGACAATTTTGAAATTTATGTATGAATTATCTAGTAGAACACTATATGAAAAAAAAAAAAAGCTATTCTACGTTGACTCAATATTATTCGCAACCGATTGACCGAAATTCTGAAACATTACTAAGCTAGCGACAAGCTTCCACCTCGCCACCACACGGATACATCTAAGGGTGAGATGGTGCAAAGCCTACACCATCGATACATCCAAAGTGAGCCACATCCCATAAATTGGGAGCAAAAGAGTATAATTCCTAGCCTGAGCAACAAAATTGCTATCTCGCTAAGTAACAAGATTGCTATGAGGCTGAGCAAAAAGATTGTTGTCTTGCTGAGCAACAAGATTGTTGCGAGGCTGAGCAACAAGATTGTGGTGAGACTAAGCAGCAAGATTGTTGCAAGACTAAGCATCAAGATTACTGGTAGGAACCAGTTCCATGAATGACCACTGAGCAACAAGATTGCTGTGGGACTGAGCAGCAAGATTACTATCTCACTAAGCAACAAGATTGCTGTGAGGTTGAGCAACAAGATTGTTGTCTTGCTGAGCAACAAGATTGCTATGGGACTGAGTAATAAGATTACTGCCTCACTGAGTAATAAGATTGCTGTAAGACTAAGCAACGAGACTACTGTCCCATTGAGCAATGAGATTGCTGTGGTATGGATCTGACCAAAATGCAATCTCACCCAGCGAAGAGCTATCATCTCGCTGAGGTGCGAAAGTGCTACAAAATGCTTGAAAAGCTCGCACAGGCACAAAAGATGCCATAAACTTGTCACAGCTCTCATGCGAACAAGTGCTCATAGCTCACTAACAAGATCCTTCCAGGCGTAGCTCGCATGCGACTTGGCCAAGCTTACTCGTCATTGATCAAATCAATCGTATACTAAAATTCATTACACTAAAGTTACAGCCGATTGGCCAAACAAGCATTTCATTGATTTGTGGCAATATACATCATCATTAGAAGCAGATGAAACCACTAATACAATATTCAAGAGCTATACAAAAAAAGGCTCACACACTAAAAAGGCCTCATTCAACAAGGTAAAATTACATAAGAGGAAGGAAGAATAGAAACAAAAGCCAGAAGAGCCAATAGCTGAAGTTGAAAATAGAAAGGTAGCTACTGGGACACAAACTCCCACTAGTAGGAAGCCCAACAAGCCTGACTTCTCCTGCTTATATCCCTCCTAAGCCTGTGGTTCCTCCTAGACCAGACCCCGTGCAATTCAAAAAGGTGCCAGGAGTCCAGTTGGCAAGGCTGGAGATCACAACAAAATTGTGTAGAGATAATCCAAGATCTGCACAAGATCTCCCCCATGGCTAGCATAAAGAGCTATGCATGGGAGCCATATGCAGAAGACTATCCACACCTCGAAGCCCCATGTAGAAGGCCATACATGCCTTAGTGCTTCACCAGAATTCAAACCAGTAAAGATGTTCAGGGGCATAGTTAATACTTCCATTTGATCATAAAGAAGCGAGAAGAGCTTCTCAGGCTTTATAAACTAATTCAGGTTTAGTGAGTGACTCGGTAGATAAAAGATTGTGCTTGATTGAATGGTTCTAAGAAAATTGGATTCCCATGCCAACGACTAGAAGGCAAGGTCAGAAAAAGAATTATGGCCAAGATCAAATGAAGTGAAAGATTGAAAGCCTGAAATGACAATGTGACAGAACAAAGGACTTTGATTAAAATAGCAAAAGTTATAACTCCTAATCCGTGAAGTGAACTGAGATTTGGGGGCTTATGTTACAGGTAAAAGTTGGTCTCACCCAAGCAGGCTAAAGGCTCAGCAAAAATTAGGTCTGAAGGACGTTCAGCTTACTGAGGACAAGTGCGCGAGGTCCTGGCTCACATGTTCAGTGAATAATCCCAGCTCGCATGAAGATCAAGCTCACTCCTCCAGCCTCGAGCCTGTCCTCGCTGCTTAAAGAATAGCAGCAACCTCCCACCAAGGATCTCAATTCACAAAAGTGAAGCATCCCTCGAGGCCAAAAGCTCCACGAGAAGGAGTTCTAGATAGGCCTAAGTCAAGCCTATACTTTAGCTTATCAAAGGGGCCCACCCTATAGAAAGTAGCCTGCAACAATCAAATTGCAGGAGTTCTTTTGTCTTTTACATTTATTTCTTGATGTAACAGAATTGTAACTTGTAATCATTGCATGTAACCCTTTCTTCCTCTATAAATAGGAAATCACTGTTAGAAGAGGGAAGAGGCGAAAGAAAAATAAGCTAAAGCTCTGTAAATTTCTCTTTAAATCAATAAAAGCTCCGCTATGGATGTAGAGTCTAGTGCCACCTAGATTTAGCTGAATCACGTTAAAAACATTACCTGCCATTGCCCTTACTTCCCTTTCTTTCCATTATCTTCTTTTTTCTTCTCTCTCGCACGATCCATATGGAAACAATTTGGGGTCCATGAACCATTCACCGTTGGCTGGAGTTTGGCCCAGAACCAAATTTCACTGTCAACAAAGTCTAACAACTATTTTATTTTCTATAGGTGCATTGCTCAAATATTAGGGTGTGACCACCTTTCATCCCATTTCAGCAATCCATTCTATGAGAGATGAATGTGTGCCCTATAGAATTGATGTTTAATACTTACACTTTATTATAAGCTTTTGAGACTATCTACTATGAGATCAAAGATATTAACTTTATTCCTACTAGTAAATTTTCCTTTTATTTTTTCACATATTCCCTCGAGAAAGAAGGAACTTGGATACAATTGACCCATAGGTCAAGGAGGGTCCTTCTTAAGCTTATGTTTACTAGCATTGTCCATTGGAAGAATTCTTTCTTTAAGGTTAGGGTGAAATATGAGTTTATATATTGGAGAGATAACGATGGTGGGTTTCTTTTCTTGGTGATCTAGTCACCTCTAAGGCCCTCATTGTGTAGAACATTTCCAAAGGATTTTAGCTCAACCTATCAACTTGTGATTCAAAAACTTAAGCAAATGAGTCCCCTATATCTGAAGACCCATTAAATTTGTTTTTATCTTAAGCTCTTACTATTATCATTTGTTGCTAGTTCCTATGGCCCATAAATTAAGATGTCTGTGCATTTATAAGCCTTTACTTGGAGAATATGTCATTGAACAATTGACCATGATGTATTCACCCAAAGAAAGATTATGGGTCTTCAAGTCACATTACTAATGATTCTTGGAAGTGTTATCGAGATGACAAGCAAAAAGAAATAGAAGTTCACTTTTCTAGTGACTATAATAAAATTGATTGTTATAGGGATGCCAAGTTTTCAAAGAAAAAATCTATGATGTCATTTTCCACTTTGGAATCTACTCATGAAGGTTAGTTTTAAGGTCAAGGATTTGCCTTGAGCCATCTTTTAGATGCTAGAAAGTTTTAAGATTCCTCCCACCAACCTTCACAAAATTGGCACTCAGTACATTTACATCAGCTTTAATAGGATTACCCTTCCAAATGCATTGTTCTACAAGTGGTCAATTACACTTAGATGGCAAAGAGCAAGATTTTGTTAGATAAGGATAAAGACATGGTCATCCATTTGATTCCAATTCGGTTAGGTTCACAAATATACTAGTTAGTAACCAGCTTTGCCAAACTACCTATATAATTGTTCTCAAATAGAAGGTTCATCAATTAAGTAGCTTTAATGAAAAGGGTTATGATAAGAATCCCGATGAAGAACTAAAAATTGCTTTTACTAATATTGCCAAGAAGGTCATCATTTATGAGAATACAATAAAGTCTATATAGGCTGATGTAGAACTTATGAACTCTTAATTGGAACACTTGAATCAAGAAGCTACTTCTTAGAAACATGTTGTGGAAGATGCATAAAAGGAAGCTTCTAGCATCAAATTAGATCTTGATGTTTAGAAGACCAAGTATATGCAAGTAATTAAGAAAATAGATGAACTTAATGGAAAATTGGAATAGGCCAACACACTTGCGACTAATAGTTTTATGGAAGGCTATAATTTGGCATTAGACCAAGCCTTTGTTTTGGATCCAAAATTTTATTTTTCTTTCCTTAGTGTTTTTAAGAAGTCTATTGATTTGGCAAA
This sequence comes from Saraca asoca, assembly GCA_026873985.1. Lineage (NCBI taxonomy): Eukaryota > Viridiplantae > Streptophyta > Magnoliopsida > Fabales > Fabaceae > Saraca > Saraca asoca. The sequence continues at coordinate 8,779 of JANHAO010002698.1, forward strand.
GGAATTAGGGATGCCTTATACTCCTCAGCCTCACTCTTAGGAATGATATTTTAACCTATGGAGAATTAGGCAATTATTAATTGAAAAGTTTCTTTGTAAAGATAATTTTTATTACCCAGTCATCTAATTGTTTTGCTTTGCGCTTCACCTGAAACTTTACACTAATTGTTTAGGCTTGTTTTTTTAAGCAAATTATGCTTGATCACGATGGCAACTTGTGTTGTTTTTTTTTTTTTTTTATATTATGCTCAATTGTTTTGGTGGCACTCGTGCCATCTTTTTTGCAAATTATGCTTGATCACTTTGATGGCAACTTGTATCATTTTTTATGAATGTTCTTTGCTGGACAAAAGCAGGAATCAATTTTATTCATCCTTATTAGGGAAAAAGCAATCTGAGTTTAAAACCTAACATGTTCAAGGGAAAGCCTTATATTCTAGCTTTTTTGAACCATATCATGATGATCATTCTTGCCATTAAACAACTGCCCTGTCTGACATCTCTAGATTAGTCAATTAGTTAGACATGACAGTCACATAAATGAGTGGCATTTCATGACCTTGGTAATTGTCATCCTTTGATTTTTTCTAAGTGATACATGTCATTTTCGAAGTTTCTTATCACTCTATAGGGCCCTTTCTATTTTGCAACAAATTTTCTATATAAGACTTCTTTTGAGAAACCATCTACCCTTCAAAACATCAAAAAGCCTTCTTGAAATTCCTAATTCTTGACTCTAGAATATGGGCCTTTTCCCTGTCTACTTCCAAGAGATCTAATCCTTCCATTAGGAGCATATTATTATTCTCATTTTCAAACTCCAGATACCTTTCAAAGGTTATCCCAATTGAGATCAAAGCCTCATAACCGTATGTTAGATGGAAAGGAGTCTCACTCATAGTAGTTTGCTTGATTATTCTATATGACCATAAGACACTAGGTAACTTATCAGCCTATAGTCACTTAGATCCATCCAATCTTCTTCTTAGTCCTTCAAGTATAACTCTGTTTGCAAGTTGAACCTACCTATTCTACTTGGGTTTTCCATAGAGGTAAATTTTTGATTGATTTAAAGCTCCTAACAAAAATTCTTGGAATGTTTTAACAATGAATTGTGTTCCATCATCACTTATCAACACTTTAGGTATGTAGAATCTATAGACAATATTCTTCAATACAAACTTCTATGCACTATGAGTGGTAATGGTAGTTAACGGCTTACTTTCCATCTGTTTAGTGAAACCACTACAATAAGGTATCTATATTGTCCCAAAGTGGTTAGGAAAGGGCCTAGGAAATTGATCCCCCCACTACACAAATGGCCAAGAAGAAGAAACTATTCCTTACTCAGCTAATGGTTGTTAGGGAAAAGTTGTGAACTTTTGGCATCGATTGCAACTTTTGGCAACATTCTAAACATCATGCTTCATAGTTGGCAAGAAATACCCCAAGCGTAAAGCTTTTTGAGCCAAAGCTACTTCAGCAACAAGACTCTCACACAATCCCTCATGTAATTCTCCCGGCACATAGTTTCGGTCATCTAGGTGTAGTCACTATAAAATAGGTAGAGAAAAACTCCATTTATACAATTAATCATTTTCCAAATAAAAATGAGTTGAACACTATTCCACTTTCTTCTGTTCAAATAGATTATTGACATTTATGGCTTTTCCTATAGATATGAAATGATGGGGTCTAACTATGATGCTAACGATTGATTGACATAGCTTCCATTTTATTAATGCTTGTATTTACTAAAGTATCTTGCAAGAAACTTCTATTACCTATTTGTGTTTTTGTGCTAATAGGCTTTGATAGGATGTTTGCTTAGTCATTTTCCACTCTTGGGTTGAATTCTTCAATTAACTTCTTCACCTCCTCTGCATACTTTATTAAACATGGGACCTTTGTTTCATAAGTTCCATTTAATTTGACTACCATAAGTAAGGAGTCACTTAAAACTTTTACTGTTTTTGTCCTTACTTCCTGTGCAAGTTTGAGGTTGACTATCAATGCCTCATGCTCTATTTGATTATTAGTTTTTTGAAATTCAAATTTTAGGACTCACTCGATCATAACCCCATTATGCCCTTCCAAGCTTACTCATGCACCCCATCATTTTTTGAAGACCCATATGTGAATAATGTCTAGAGAAAGGGCAACTAGTCTGTTGTGCATTCAAGTGGATCCCTGGTCATTTCTACCATGAAATCTACTAAAACTTGATCTTTAATAGCTTTTTTTTATACAAATTCAATTCTGCACTCAGTAAGTTCTACTGATCATGATACTAGTGGACCAACCAAGTTGGGTTTTCAGAGGATCTATTTAATCGGTATGGACGACCATATTGTGACTTTGAAAATATTGTTCTAACTTCCTAAAAGCTATAAGCAAGGTGTATGCCAGCTTATCAATCTTTTGATAATGCAATTTTGCTTCATTAAGTACTTTGCTCATGAAGTAGATTGATTTCTAGAGATCATCATGTTCCCTGATTAATATTGAGCTAACTACTTCTGTTTTAGCTAAGTAAGGAACTAGTTTCTCCCTAGGTTTTGGCTTTATCAAAATTAGTGGGTTTGCCACATAAATTTTCAAGTTTGTAAAAGCTTATTCATAGTGATCATCCCGTACAAATTCTTTACAACTTCTTAAGATCTTGTAAAAAGGGAGCTATTTATCTGCTACTCTTGACATAAACTGAGATAGCATTGTAAATTTGACCATTCAATTGTTGCACTTCTTTTACATTAGTTAGGCTTCTCATTTCAAGAACAACCTTGCACTTGGTAGGATTTGCTTCAATTCCTCTCTTGATCAACATAAAACCTAAAAGTGCATTCTTACAGTTAATTCTCAAATTATGTTATTTTATCACCTGAAAGACTTCTTTTAGATTTGCCAATTGTTTATGGTAACTACTGCACTTTATGAGCATATCATCCACGTACACCTCCAAATTTTTCCCAATTTTCCCTTGAAATCCTTGTTCATCATTCTCTAACATGTGGCCATGACAATTTTTAGGCCAAAAGGCATGACATTGTAATAGAATATGGCATCATCTATGAAGAGAGCTATTTTTTCTTGATCCTCTATCCACATCAGAATTTAATTGTATCTTGAGAAAGCATAAAAAAACAGAAGATAACAAAACCAGATGCTCCATCAATTAACTTGTTGATATTAGGGAGAGGATATGTGTCTTTTGGGCATGCTTTATTCAAATTGGTGAAATGCACACACATTCTCCATTTTCCATTAGTTTTTTTTTTAGCCATAACAACATTTGATAGCCATGTAGTATGAGATATCTCTCTAAGGAAACTAGCTTGTAGGAGTTTATCAACTTTGACAGTTATAGCTCCCAATCATTCTGATCCAAACCTTGTTTTTTTTTTTTAAATGATTGAAATGAAGGGTCGATGGCCAAGCTATGGCAGGTGGTCTTAGGGTTAATACCTGGCATATTAACTACTATCTAAGCAAACATTTCAAAATTGTCTTTGAGAATTCTAATGACTTCTATCTTGAAATCACTTGGTAGATTTGCTCTGATCATAATGACCTACTCAACTTTTGGCCAAAAAAAAAAAATTCAAATTGCCTCCAATTCAAAATCAGGCTTCAGGTTTTGTTTCTTCCCATCCACCAGTGGAGCTACTAACTCTAGCACGACCACACTTGGTTTTATTCTTCCATTTTGTTAATCTTAATTCTTGCCCTAACCTTTGGGTGAGCCTTTGTTTTGTCCAATTGTTGTTTGTTCATTAAGGCTTTTCATATAACACTATCAAGCAATTTGCTAATTAGCTCACACTTGGCCTATTTTCCATAGGAAATTTTATCAACAGATAAGGTTGCAAAATAACAGCTTGTATCATGTTCAAATATGATCACCCAAGTACTACATTGTATTCATTATTAGACATATCAACTATAAAGAATCTTGTGTCAACAAGAGACATGCTTGACAAAGTGCCGACAAACACCCATAGAGCAGCCATGCCTAGAATTGGAATCTATCATCTTGAAAAATCAATAATACAATCAGAGGAATTGTTTCCACGTTCCAATGGAATATTAAGCTGCTATGCTGTGTTGAGGTTCAGTATATTATCTGAACACCCCTAATCAACGAGTAATCTTTTAACTACATAATTTTAGAACTTAGTTGTAATAACCATTAAATCATCATGACATTGTTAAGGACAAGATGAAAATCATCATCGCTAAAAGAAATAATTAGATCAAAGCAAAACTTTCGTCATTTAGCTTCATCATTTGCTTGAAATTCCTTAAAAGAAAGGGATCAAGTACGCTTATTCAAGCTTGTGGTTCTAGTTGATGTTCGATTGAGCATCAAGACAATTTGTAAAAAGGAGTTCTATTTTTCCCATATTCTAGTAGTCATCGATGATGATTCTAATCTCTTTCATAGAGACAAAAGGAAAACAAAACCTTATCAATTGTAGGTTTATCAATCTATGTATAAGGGCATATGCTGTAATAAAGGATGATCTTAAATTTGAATAAATTATTGGTAGATCTAACAAATATCAAAAGAGAATAACAAGTAGAAAATAATGACATTGAAATGAAGTAGGATAATTGTTATTATTCAAACACCAAAACGCACCAAGAAAATTGATATAATATCTTTAAATTGATTTAAGCAATTCATTATTCAAATGTTAATAAGCCGAAAATAGCTATGAAAAAGAAACTTATCATGAATGGCAATGTGAATAATTTCAAACAAAAATATCATAATTCATAAGAGAATATAGATGTTGTGTTGGTTATCAAATTACAAATGGAACCAATTAATGAATATTCCAATCTCTAGTGGCCAAATGCAGTAGCTGAAAGTCACTTGTATAAAAGTTTGAGCAGTGGTAACCGCCAAAGTCCCTCTAATACTAAAATTAGAGAATATTAAAGTGACAATGAGGTATTCAATTAATTGTAAATGGAACTCATACCTTGCTATTTATAAATATATAAAGAAGTGAGAGGTGTCTTCACTTGTATGAAACCTCTTAGTTGGGCCTTTGGCTATTCAGGCCTCTAGTAATACGTTTATTACTAGTTTATCATATATAATTCTTTTTCTTTAAAAAAAAACGATATATTGAAAAAAAACTAATTTTTTTAAATCAACTTTAATTTTTTTAGTATGCATCAAAACAAAATTTTATCCTTTCACACTCAATCACTCAAAAGACAAGATTCCTGACTCTGTTACTGGCTGAGTTATTATATCCAAGGGTAAAGTTTGGTGACAAAGTGATAAAGGAAATCATTCTTATCTCGATCCTGTGCATGCTATTGTTTATACCTCAATTACATTAATATATTTTTGTCTAACATGCTCAGTGAAAACATTTAAATTAGGCGAAAACAGATTTATTGTAAAATATAGGTACTTTTCCTTTAAATCTTTTGAACGATGATGTTTACAAAAATCATCTTATTTTGATTTGTGTTGGGGCAGCAATTCTCATATGTATGTTTGTTTCAACTCAAATTGCTATATTGCACTTAAATTCTTCCTTGGCTCTCAAATTTGACTACCATATGACTCTCAAAATGCATCTTTTTTATTCTTATTTGTCATTAATATTCTACAACAAATATAACTACATTGCTTTATGTTCTCCCTCCATCTTCTCTGGAGATAATATACGAACTAGGTTACTATTAATCACTCTGCAATTCCTTCTAATCTCCCCAGGTCTGCCAGATTGCAAGTCACCCATTTTCAGCATCCCATCCACAAAGGCTTCGAAAAATATGTCTTCATCTTTGCTAAACAATGTCACAAACCTTCTTGTCACAGGGAAAGTAAAAAGTGTTTGATCTGAGTTAAGAAAACCCCTTCCAGCAACCAAATCCTTGAAATATTGGTTATCGAAGAGTCGCGGCGTAGCATCAAGATCGCCTGTCACGTTCTGATCAACATCAAGTGGGCATAGCTTGTTAAGCTTCTCTCTGTACTTCGGCTCTATGGCTGGATCTGGCTTTCCGGATCCAGATTGATTGTATAGCCTGAACATGATTGAAAAGCAACGCGCTTCGCCGACAGAATGAGATCCTGAGAGTGCTACCAGATCTTTGACACTAAGGTTAAATTTCTGGAAGAGATCGATGAGAAAGCTTGCATTGGCTCTTGGGCTTGGCATGATGTTGTTTGAGTCTTCTTGACTGGCACTCAAGCTGTCTAGTCTTCCTAACTTCACTTCCCAATTGGGTCCCCCGGTCTGCAATACATGCAGAAATAGTAGTTACACTCTAATTATTCATCTTTGCATGGATGTAAATGTATATATTTTTTTTGGTAAATTATATTTATCTTCTCTGAGATTTAGTATAATTATACTCACACATCTTTTATTTTTTAAAAAATACATTGACCTTCTTTTTCTTATACACCTATATCTATTTTTCTCTATTTTAAATGTACATTCATCTCATTTGTTTAAAAAAATAAGAAATTTCTAACAAAAAAAGAGATGTAAGTGTAATTTCATTAAATCACAGGGGATTTGAATGTAATTTATCCCCTTTTTTCATTTTCACAGATTTTGTCTTTTTTTTTTTTTTGTAAGAAAAAGTAGTTGGGTTTTTCACAGATTAACATGCAGGGGAAGTAAAGGTATGCAAATAAGGTAGGACATGAGTTATACACGTTTGTAAGTTTGTCCCACAATGCTTTTGGACTTTGGTGCCACCCCTACTAACTTTCCAATAGAATTTAAGGGATAAAGAAAGCGAAAAAAAGATAAAATATTTATAGGGTCATCCAGAAAAGTAAATTAGATGACTACATGAACAATATGGTGATGGTTGGACTTTCACCCTTCACAAAGGAGTTGGTAATTACAAATAAATTGTAAACAGAAAAAAGTAAATTAGGTAACCATACGATTGTATACGTTATGCACTTCCAAATTGGTATAAAGAAAAAAAATTGTCAATTATTCCAATAAAAGCTTTTTTATTTCTTGTCACTTATTAGTTTTCAATGAAGGGCAAAAAGAAAAAGGTAAAACCCAAAAAAAAAAAAAAGATTAACCATCAATCGCCATTGACATGTATCCAGCTATTCCAAAAATAAAAAGAAAACAAAAAGGACAAAAAAAAAACATAAGGCAGCGTACAGAGTATGCAGCCAATAAATTGAAATTGTCATCCTATCCCAAAATCAAAATCATAATTGAAATAAGGTTCTGTTTGTTTAAATTACAAAAGTTATAATAATTAATCAATTTGATTTTTTTTAAAAAAAAGAAAAAGAAAGAAAGATGAAGATATGAATAAATACCAGAGCTACAGCATCTTTGGATGCCATGATGATGATATCTGCACAAGAAACAACTCCTGGGCAGGCCACTTCTAAAGCCTCTTTTATTTCATCTATGACTTCATATGATCGAAGAGAATTTATGTTCGAGAGAGACAGTTTCTCTCCAAGCATCGTTGGTGTATCATCCAGCAACATAGAAGCATCACATCCCTTCACAGATTCATCAACAGAAACCAAAAATAGGTATTTTTTTCAAGTAAAAAAGAAAACCCAGAAAGAATTTGAACTTTAGAACTTACATTGACAAAGCAATCATGAAACTGAAAGCGCATGACAGAGGCAACACTTCTGGGTTCTCTGATCAGTGCCTTCTTCATGACATTTCTGACGATGGTCTCTGCATTCGGACATGAATTTTGGTAAAACCCAGGTCGGAGATCCGCCGATTTTGCGGTCAGAATCTGCGGGAAAAAGATGAGAAACAGAAACATGGTCATAGCTTTCTCTGTGGTCTGAAATTTTGGCTCTCAATTCCCGGGTTATGCACTTGGTTGGGTATTTAATTCTGGTTTCAATGATTATTTTGATGGGGGATGTGAGGATGTGGCCTACTAGAGTGCAAGTTGGTTATGTTTGCAATTTGGATGAGTGTCAGTAAATCAGAGGACTTGTTTCTTTCACAAGGGAGGGAGAGAGGGACAAAGCACGATTGAATAAAAATATTTCATTTTTCGGCAAAAGGAAATATCCATTTTCTGTCCCGGTTCTCTGGTGGGATTGCGTCAACATCCGCAATACCCATGACGAGCCCTTTAATGCCATCTCTGATTTTTTTTTTTTTTTTAACAATTAAAGAGAAGCATCTCAGGTTCACATGGAGGACCCATATATCACTGTCTTCGTACTTAATACTTAACATGTGCACATCATATTTTTCATATTTTAAGATAATTAAAGTGAAATATTTAATGTACACTCTTTCTTTTACTTCTTCACCAGGCTTTTTATTTATTTATTTTTTTTAATCAAGATCGGTTAATCTAACAATGAGATGAGTTGCACAAGTGAAGAGAAGTAAGCCATTAGAAGTTTGTATGTCGTTATTCTAGTAACGGTTTCGAAATCACTCACTCCTCATTTGAAATTACAAAATGTTTAGTATTCAATTTATTTAAATTTGGATCTATGAACAATTTAAACATCAATTTAATTCCAAACAAATTATTTTTTTTTTATAATTTTACGTAGGAAATAAGTTTTTACAAGAAATTATATTTTTCGAAAAGTAAATCTCTTGTAAAATTCTCAATAAAAATTTAAAATTATTTGATTGATAATGTAAAAGTTCCTATAAGAAACTCTTCTTATTTGAATAGAGATAGATAAGTAATTTTTTATATTTTATTAAAAGTAGAACTTTCTCTTTTTTATCCACTAGTTGTTAATCAAACAATATGAGTACTCATATGTTATTTCCTAAAAAATTATACTTTTTATATAAATAACTCCCAACCAGACTACTTATTTTCATGAGTGTTATATGAGGAAATCGACTCGTTTTGAATAAGCTCGCGAATAGTCCTAAGGCGGCAGAAGGACCTGCTAAGGAATCTCCAAACCGTTTTCTTGTTAGGTCGCATTATGAAGCGACCTCATCAGGGGAAGCTTGTGCGTGAAGGAACGAGCTCGACCTCTCTACTCCCAGGATTAGGCAAGCGACCTGATTAACAAAGCATAACCAATGATCTAAAGGCTCGCCAGATAGAAGATTAAGTCATGTCATGCCCTAACAGATAAGTGGGGCCCATTTGCAGAAAACAACTTGCAACAGTCGAAAAAGGAAATTCAGCTTGTATATATTGTCTTGTATATTAAATACTGATGTAACTTATTTATTGCATGTGTAATTCCTATTGTACCCTCCTTTCCTCTATAAATATGAGGAAGGAGCCCCTCTATAAAAAGAGAGAGAGAGAGAGAGAGAAGTCGAACTATGGCGAAACTCTGCCAAAACAGAGATCAAACATGGTAACATTATAAAAATAGTGTCTCAATAACATGCTACCGTGGACGTAGGGTCCCGTGACATCCAGATTTGACCGAACCACGTTTAATATTGTGTCTTCCTCCCGCTCTTCCCTTCTTCCCTGCTTATTTGGCCATTTTCGCTGTATTCGAAATCGAATGAACCGGATGAAGGCCTGAGATCCCGAAGAATCCTACCTGTTGGTCGGAGTTTGGGTCATTACCAAAATCCGATGTCAACATCTTGGTGTCATCTGTGGAAATTTTACCTATTCTAGTTCATTCCTATTGTAATGGCCAAGGGAAGAGCCACCAGAGCCTCAAATGCACAACGCCTTACTCCAAATGGTCATGTCTTGATGATAGACTCATCAACTGCTCCTGTTATCGGAGCAGCTATTGGTATCCTTCCAGCTGATTTAGTACAATCAGTTCTCGTCACCAACGGCACCAACAGGCCACAAACCTGGCTCTAATGTCAGGAGAAACTTGAGCAAATGATGGACGGGCTGATTAAAATAGTCATCGTATTAATGCAAGCACAAGCTCAGAATGTGCCAGAGCGGGTTGAAACCATCACACCTGAAGTTGAGCACTCTAGAGCAGCTGATTAGGAGCAAACCTCAAACCATTGTTCATGCGACTAGATTAGCAAACCAAACCACCAATCTCTAGCCAAAGATTGGGGGGCTTGGATGTTATGGTGGAAGGTCTCCTTCAAAGAGTCGAGCACTTGGAAGGGCACCCCCAAGCTCAAAATGGTCAAGGCCGTTTCGCAGAACGAACTCCTTTTTCTAAAGAAATCATGGAAGAACCCCTCCCGTGCAAGCTCAAAATTCTAACCATTCCGCTGTATGACAGAGACAGCGACTCGCACAACCACCTGGACCTGTTCAACATCTAGATGGATCTGCAAGCCTATAACCCCTTGATCAGGTGTCACATCTTCCCTGCTACTTTAGGTGAAGTCCCTCAAAGCTGGTTCAGGAGCCTTCCAGCTCGCAGCATTAGTAGCTGGGAAGGGTGTTAGGAGAAGTTCCTAGACCAATACTAAGCACTAAAGAAGCAGCTCGCACCCTTATGCCATCTTGGTATGATCTTCTAGGGCAAGCAGGAACCATTGAAAGATTACATTGCTTACTTTAGGCGTGAAGTCAACAATGTTGAGAAGCCCTCAGATGAGGCTATTTTGGCTGCCATATCAGCGAGACTCCATTAAGATGGTAAACTCTTCAAAAGTCTATATAAATCCCCAATTAGCAATCTGGACGAGTTTTATGAGCAGGCCATGAAACAAGTCAGGTGAGACGAGACTTTTGGCTCGTAGAAAATTGAAACGAGTAGTTCAGCTCCAAACAAGAAAAGAAGCAACTGCGGGAATGGAAATGACAACCTTCAGTGCCAGTGCACTAAGAGGAGCAAGGATGGGCAACCCCTATTTCCAACCCACCACAACACCTACAACATCTTGTCAGACGCTCAAAACAAGATCTTCGTAATGGAAAGGGACAAGGAGAACTTCAGGAAGCCTCCACCCTTGAAGACTCTCGGCAAATTCAGATTCAACTGGGGAAAGTTCTGCCCATACCACAATGAGTTTAGGCATGTCACATCGGAGTGTTGGGCACTGAGGGATGATATCGAGGATCTCATCAAGAGAGGTCATTTGCATGACTACCTTGTGCAACCTTCCAAGCAATAGTATAGATCATCTCGACAGGATGCTGAGCAAGAGTAATCTCCTACTATCAGGATGATTCTTTAAACTCTTGTACTCATTTGTAAATTATATAAACATTTTGAATACAACTACCGATGTTAAGTTTTCTTTTTACAAGTGAATCACCTATTTGGCACCACCTTTTATTTGAGCACAAGATCGCCCCGACCACAAGATCAGTCACCTTTTATTTGGGCACAAGATCGCCCTAACCACAAGATCGGTTACCTTTTATTTGGGCACAAGATCACCCCGGCCAAAAGATCGGCCACTGTTAATTTCGCAGCTCTCATGCGAACTTAATTAAGTTGTAGCTCTCATGCGCACTTATCTATTTGGCCACAAGATCGGCCTGAGCATGAGATCTCTCATTATTTACTTCACAGCTCTCATACGAACTCAATTAAGTTGCAGCTCTTATGCGCACTTATCTATTTGGCCATGAGATCAGCTCGAGCACGAGATCGCTCACTGTTTACTTTGTAGCTCTCATGCGAACTTAATTAAGTCGCAGCTCTTATGCGCACTTATCCATTTGGCCACGAGATCAGCCTAAGCATGAGATCTCTCACTGCTTACTTCACAGCTCTCATGCGAACTCAATTAAGTTACAGCTGTCATGCGCACTTATCCATTTAGCCATGAGATTGGCCTGAGCGAGATCGCTCACTACTTACTTCATAGCTCTCATGCCAACTCAATTAAGTCATAGCTCTCATGCACACTTATCTATTTGGCCATAAGATCGGCCTAAGCATAAGATCGCTCACTATTTACTTCACAGCTCTCATGCGAATTCAACCATTTCACAGCTTTCATGTGAACTTATTTTGTTATTTTATGATTCCCATACATACTAACTTATCTAGTTATCTGGCCACAGGATCGACTCGAGCATGAGATCGCTCTCATTCGTAACTCACGATATTCTCTGACTACTCCCAGGCCGCACAGATGGTTCAAACTGAAGTGTTTGCAAAAGAAAATGGTAATAACAAATAGAAATTGCAGAAAAGAGATTTTATTCATTAAAAGACCTCAACAAGGCAGATTTACATCAGAAAGCTCTGGATACAGACTAAGCAAAATACCAAGGGAAAAGGGTAAGTTTGACCTAGTAATTATTGTTGGACACATGTTGCTAGAAATACGGCCTGGAACGGATGAAACAACAGTCTCAAGAAAAAGCTTTGATTGATCAAGAATCAAAGAGTTTCAACTCTCAGCTCGCAAAGCGCGCTAAGAGTTGGGGGTTAATATTATATGAGGAAATCGACTCATTCTGAATGAGCCCGCGAACAGTCCTAGGGTGAAAGAGGGACCGATTAAGGAATCTCCAGATCGTTTTATTGTTAGGTCGCATCGTGAAGCGACCTCGTCAGGGGAAGCTTGTGCGCAAAGGAACAAGCTCGACCTTTTTACTCCCAGGATCGAGCAAGCGACCTAATTAACAAAGCATAACCAGCGACCTGAAGGCTCACCAGACAGAAGATTAAGTCATGTCATGCCCCAACAGACAAATGGAGCCCATTTGCAGAAAATAACCTGCAGTAGCTGAAAAAGAAAATTTAGCCTGTATATATTGTATTATATATTAAATACTGATGTAACTTATTTACTACATGTGTAATTCCTATTATACCCTCCTTTCCTCTATAAATAAGAGGAAGGAGCCCCTCTACAAAAGAAATAAAGAGAGAGAAGTCAGACTATGCCGAAACTCTTCCAAAACAGAGAACATTGTAAAAATATTGTCTCAATAACATGTTATCATGGACGTAGGGTCTGGTGACATTTGAATTTGGCCGAACCATGTTAAATACTATGTCCTCCTCCCGCTCTTCCCTTCTCCCCAGCTTATTTGGCTATTTTCACTGTATTCAAAATCGGATGAACTGAATGAAGGCCTGAGATCCCGAAGAATCCTACCCATTGGTCGGAGTTTAGGTCATTACCAAAATGTAACATCAACAATGAGAAACTCATGATTTAGGGTGTGTGACATTATTTTTGTTGAAGAAGGTATTTGTTGGCATCAGATTTTGGTAAGGATCCAAACTCTGGCTAATAGGGGGATTCTTACAGGATCTCCAACCTTTGTCTGGTTCAAACACAACAAAATAAACAAGGATGAAGGGAATAGCAGAGAAAAAGACACAAGGCTTTTAACGTGATTCGGCCAAATCTGGGTATCATCGGACCCTACGTCCATGGTAGCTTATTATTATGATGGTGTTTTCTACAAAAATATAACATTCCAATTTTCTCTCTCTATTTTGGTAAAGTTTCAACTTGTCTGCCAAATCATCTCTGTCTCTTTTTTTTTTGTACAGAAAGCTCCTTCCTCATATTTAAGAGGAGAGGAGATTACAATAGTAATTATATGTGCAATAAATATGTTACATCAACTTTTAATGTACAAAACAAAATATACAGACTAAATCTCCTTTTTCGGCTACTACAAATTATCTTTTGTAGGCGGGTCCCATTTGTCCGTTGGGGCAGGGTATGACTTGGTCTTCTGTCTGGTGAGCTTCATGTCGCTAGTTACACTTTGTTAATCGGATCGTACAATCTGGGGTCATGCACATCATCAGGAAGGAGATGTTGAACTCGTTTTGTTGGGCACGAGTTTGAGCTGAGGGGTCACACTCACAACACAGATTGAAGGCATAGCGATCCAGACAATTCTTTTGACTGATCCTTTTGTCGCTCTTAGGCTTCTCGTGCGTCCTTCTAGGGCAAACCAATTTTCACATATAACATAAGCCCCCTAACTCTCAGCTCACTTTGCGGGCTGGGAGTTGGAACTCCTAGATTTCTAGTCAGTCAAAGTTTTTTCTCGAGACTATTATTTCATCAGCTCTAGGCCATGTTTCTTATGGCACATGTCTGATAGTTATTGTTGAGTCAAACTTAGCCTTTTTCGAGGCCATAAATGATGACGATTGGGGAATAGATCTAGATCCTTCGATGAAGATGGCCCTAGTTCTATATAAGAGAAAGGCAATCCCTTCTATCACTGTACTGAGCAAACCATGGAGTTTCCTCATAAACCACCACCATTTTCGGTGTTCTGTCCTTTCATAGAGGAGTGTATGGTCTACTGCATAAAGATCTTGGAAGGTTCAGCTTCCCTACTAATATGGAGAGATCTCATATGGATCTCAAACTATGTCCTCTCGGCACCATCGTGAGGCAATTGTTCGGTCGGCCAATGCTCCTAGTGCTTTCTGATTTGCTTCCTTCATCAGGAGCAGGTGGCCAGAGGAATAAGGAGTTACAGTGCTGCTACTGATTGTGCATTGGAAGGGAAATTTGAGGACCTTAGTGGCGCATGGACTCCAGTCATCTAGAATATAGCCTTTCATGGTCGGTCCCTCTTCTTAGTCATAGGTTTTCCCTTTTGTATTTTGATTAGCCTGTATCTAGAGTTTTCTGATGTATATTTGCCTCATTGAGGTCTTTTAATGAATAAAACTTTAGCTTTTTTCTACAATTGTTGTTTGTTGTTATTGTTTCTCATATAAATATTTTGGTTTGAACAATCTATGTGACCTGTGCATAATCAGAAGACAACATGAGTTAGGAATTAAAGCGATCTCGTGCTTGGGCCTATCTTATGGCCAAATAAACAGACAAGCTAGTATAAGAATCATAAAATAATAAGACAAGTTCGCATGAAAGCTACAAAATCAACAAGTGAGTGATCTTGTGCTCGGGCCAATCTCGTGGCTAAATAGATAAGTTCGCATAAGAGCTACGAAATTAATGAGTGCACATGAGAGCTGCAAAATTAATAAGTGAGCGATCTCATGCTCAGGTCGATCTTGTGGCTAAATAAATATGTTCGCATAAGAGCCACGACATAATTAGGCTCGCATGAAAGCTACAAAATTAAAGTTAGCCAATCTTGTGGCTGGGGCGATCTTGTGCCCAAATAAAAGGGATGACCGATCTTATGGTCGGAGCAATCTTGTGCCTAAATAAAAGGGTGACCAATCTTATGGTCAGGGCGATCTTGTGCCCAAATAAAAGGTGCTAGTTAGGCGAGTCACCTGTTTGAAGAAAATTAAACATCAATAGTCGTATTCAAAATGTTTACATAATTTTCAAAAGGATACAAAAGTTTAAAAAATCATCCTGATAGTAGGAGACTGCTCTTGCTCAGGATCTTGCCAAGAAGGCCCAAGCCACTACCTGGAAGGCTGCGTCACATAGTCTTGGAGTTAACCTTTTTTGATGAGATCTTCTATGGAGTCTCTCAATGCCCAACACTCTAAGGTGACATTCCCGAACTCATTGTGGTACACGTAGAATTTCGCTCGATTAAGTCTGGACTTGCTGGGAGTCTTCAAGGGTGGAGGCTTCTTGAAATCCTCTTTGTCCCTTTCCATTATGAAGATCTTGTCTTAAGCATCTGATAGGATACTGTAGGTGCTGTGATGACCTGAGAGTGGGGTTGTTCATCCTTGCTCTTCTTAGCGAGTTAACACTTAAGGCTGTCATTCCCGTTCCTATAGTTACTCCTCTTCTTGCTCTGAGCTGAGCTACTTGTTTTGATTTTCTAGGGTTGAAAGTCTTTTCCCATCTGATTTGTTTCATGGCCCGCTCATAGAACTCACCCAGGTTGCTGACTGGGGATTTGTACAAACTCTTGAACAGCTTTCCATCTCTGTGGAGTCCCGCTGAGATGGTAATCAGGATAGCCTCGTCTGAAGGCTTTTCAACATTGTTAACCTCATGCCTGAAGTAGGCGATATAGTCTTTCAGCATTTCATGTTTACCCTAGAAGACCGTAGCAAGATGGCACGAGGGTGCGAGCTACTTCTTCAGCGCTCGGTACTGGCCAATAAATTTTTCTTGACATTCCTCCCAACTACTAATGCTGTGAGCCAGGAGGCTCATGAACCACATTCGAGGAACTTCACCCAAAGTAGTAGGGAACACATGACATCTGACTAAGGGGTTGCAAGCTTGTAAATCCATCTAGATGTTGAATAGGTCCAAATGATTGTGCGGGTCACTATCTCCATCATACAGCAGAATAGCTGAAACTTTGGGCTTGCACGGAAGGAGTTCTTCCATGATTTCTCTGGAGAATAGGGTCGCTCCCCAAAGTAACTTCGATCATTTTGAGTTTGAGGGTGTTCCTCCAAACACTTGACTCTTTGAAGGAAACCTTCCACCATAATATCCAAGCCCCCCAGTCCTTGGCTAGAGACTTGACAGTTTGGTTCACTTTTCCGATCGTGCGATTGATGATTTGAGGTTTGCTCCTGATCGATTTCTTTGGAGTGCTCAACTTCTAATACGGCGATTTCGGCCTGCCCTTGAACATTCTGAGTTTGTGCTTGCACTAGCATCGTGATTGTTTTAGCTAGCTCTCCCATCATGTGTTCAAGTTTCACCTAATGCTGGAGCCAGGTTTGCGGTCTGTCGGCACTGTTAGCGGCAGAGACTGATTATACTGAGCTGGCTGGAGGGACACTAGTGGTTGCTCCAATGACGGGAGTTGTAGACGAGTTCATTGTTAGGAGATAACCATCCGGAGGATGGGGCTGTGCATTTGAAGCTCTAGTGGCTCTCCCCTTGGCCATTGCAACAGGAAACGAACTAGAATATGTGAGATCCCCACAGATGGTGCCAAAAATGTTAAGGTCAGATTTTGGTAATGATCCAAACTTCGGCTAATGGGGGGATTCTTACGAGATCTCTGACCTTTGTCCGGTTCAAGCACAACAAAATAACAAGATAAACAAAGATAGAGGAAAAAGCAGAGAAGAAGACACAGGATTTTTAATGTGGTTCGGCCTAATCCGGGTATCACTGGACCCTACGTCCATGGTAGCTTGTTATTGTGATGGTGTTTTCTACAAAGTACAACACTCTAATTTTCTCTCTCTATTTCGACAGAATTTCAGCTTGTCTGCCGAATCATTTCTCTTTTTTTTTCTTTTACAGAAGGCTCCTTCCTCATATTTATAGAGGAGAGGATGTTACAATAGTAATTACATATACAGTAAATATGTTACATCAACTTTTAATGTACAAGATAGAATATATAGACTAAATCTCATTTTTTGGCTACTGCAGATTATTTTCTGCAAGCAGGCCCCATTTGTCCGTTGGGACAGGGTATAACTTGGTCTTCTGTCTGGCGAGTTTCATGTCGTTAGTCGCACTTTGTTGATTGGATCGCACAATCGGGGGTTGTGCACATTATCAGTAAGGAGATGTCGAACTCGTTTTGTAGGGCACGAGTTCGAGCCGAGAGGTCGCACTCGCGACGTAGATTGAAGGCATAGCGATCTGAACAATTCTTCTGACCGATCCTTTTGTCGCTCTTGGGCTTCTCGTGCGTCCTTTCAGGACAAACTGATTTTCACATATAGCAATATTATTTTTCTTTATATTTGTTAGACTTAAAGTTACAATTTTTTATATTTATTAGACTTAAAAGTATGTATACATAAAATAATTCTTCTCTTATATCTAAAATTGAATACAAAAACCAAATCTCTTTTAACAGAAAATATAAAATTTACAGTAAAATATATTTTTTTAAATGATATAAAAATAAAAGTAAGAAATAAAATATTACAGTAGATAAAGAGATATTTGTAAGTATTTGTGCATAAAGTGACCACCTTAGAATCCGGATATGCCATCGACAAGGGACATTTCTTGGTGTTGCCTCCCCATTTGAGTTTGTATTGGTTGAGTCCACGCATTTGCTGTCTCGAGTGAAATTTTTAATTCATCATGGAAGCCACTGCAACCCCACATAGGGACCGGCTGTGTGGCTCTTTTAGAAAGGCAATGAATGAGTGACATGTAAGCAATTACTTAATTTGAGAAAGTTTGCCAAATTGGAGTATTTTTCAACAACGACGTTATTTTCTTCTTGCTTTTCTGTTGAACAAGAAATGTTTTTACTGCCGTGCATGTCTCATCAATCAACAAGTCCAAAGCACTAAGGGAGGTAACTTTGACTTTTTCCTTTTAACTTTTACTTGCTCGTCTGGTTGGGTATAATTAAAAAAAAAATAAAAAAGGATAAAAATAGAAATGAAAATAACATTAGGATGAAATGACAATTTTATCAATTTTTTTATAATATAAGATATGTAATGATCATTTTATTTCCACATTTAATGCAACTAAAATAATATTGGAATGGGACGAAGAAAGAAACTTAATGATAATAATATCATTCTGACAAAAATAATAAAAATGTCTATTCAATTTTAATTTATTAAATTTTATGATTTTATATAATGAAAAATATTTTTAGATGATAACTAAGAAAAATATTACATTGTAAATTCTATTATCAAGATTGTAATAAATAAAACATGTTTATAGCAAGAGCATTGATTCTACTATAATAAAAATAGAATTTATTTTATAATGAAAAAATATAAAAATATCTCATTTTAAATTCTATTGTGAAAATTATAATTATCAAAATATTTATGAGAAAAGTATTGAAAATTTTATCTTATTATTCATAAATAAAAGGGTAATTTCGAGATTTAAGAAAAATATAAGGAATAATGTGTAAAAAGTCATTTCCACCATTAGATGGAATGAGTGTTCCATCACTTTAGTATTCGAACAAGGATTCCATATTGATGGAATGGCCTAACCCCTTGGGAATGGGTAATTCAGATTTATCTCCTCTAAAACGAAAGATGTACTTTATAAGGTAAAGTGTAATATTATATATATCCATTGATAAAAAAAAATTATTGGCTCAAAATTTGATAAATAACAAACAATTGAAAAAAGTTATTTTTTAAATTTGTACTTATATACTCCCTTAATTTTCTTATTAACATATATGATGCTGCAATTTACTCTTTGAAGCACATCTTACACCTTAAAGGAATAAAATCCTAGATAAGCCCAATCCATAGTACACCAACCAAACTTTTTAATAATTCATATTCCATTCAATTCCAACACAACCAACCAAACGTGCTCTACTGACCTACTATTCTTAGGCTTGATGAGTTACATGACACTTCCAATATCGACTAAGGTCTCTATTCTTAATTGTATATTTACAATCATGAACAAATGTCTTATTGATAGTCGTAGAGTAGCTACTACATTCATTTAATTCTTCTTCCACAAACCCTCATTTCTCAATACCTTAGATGGAAGACAAATACGGGGAGAGAAGCTGAAAATACAAGGTTACGCTACTACAAAATATAGAAATGGCATTACTAAATACACATTAGATAATAGTCGGATAATAAGAACCCCAACTTATATATAGAAGCAATGATATTTTTCTAAATATGATAAAAATTAAGACGTTGGTTTGATTTTAAAAATCAACATAATTTTGAATTTTGACTTTTATTGATAATCGACATCTAATTTTTTGGTGTTGATTGGATTTTAGGAACCACTGTAATTTTAAATTAATTTTAATTATCATTTTGAATGATTTTATCTAATTTTATTTATAATAAATAAAATATTCTCTAATTATTAATTTATCTATTCCAATCAATAATTCCCTTTTACTAAAACTTCATAATTCTTAAAATATTTTGTTTGACAATTTCAAAGAAAATTTTTAAGTATTTAAAATATTATTTAATGGAAAAAATAATTCAAGTAGTCAAATATTATTTAATGGATATTTTTAGACAATAATTAGCCTTGGGTTATTTTTGAAAATGTATGTATATTTAAAATGGACAAAATAATTCAAAAGTAAATTCATTTTGTTAAGTAAAATCAAACAAAATAATTCAAATTATAATTAAACAAAAAATATAAAAATAAATTATTATGATATTATATGTTGGATAATAATAATCCCAATTTATATATAGGAGTTGTGATGTTTAAATATGATGAAAATTAAAAAGTCAATTTTTTATGAGGAATTGATGTAGATTTTAATATTAGACATTAGTTCCACAAGAGAACTGACGTCTATAGTCTACAAAATTTAAATCAGCTTTCACAAACCTAACTTTCAATTTCCTTATCTTGTTAGTTTGAAATCTAATTCACTCTTTTCTTTGTCTAAAGTCTATCTTCGCCAATTCAAAGGCATAAGTGTGAAGAAAGGAAGCAACAACTGACCCTCTTCTACGTTTCACAACAATATCATCTCTGACAGCTCTCTCTTTCTTTCTCTCTCTCTCTCTCTCTCTCTCTCTCTCTCTCTCTCTCTCTCTCTCTCTCTCCCTCTCTCTCCTCCCTCCTCCCTTTTTTTTTTTTTTTTTTTTTTTTCTTTTTTTTTTTTTTTTTTTTTTTT
>JANHAO010002699.1:0-27939 GCA_026873985.1 Saraca asoca
AAAAAAAACAGTTCGCTCCTCATAACTGCTAAAAGATCAAAAGGGTTATTATCTTATTAATGAATTGGAACTGCCATATTTAGACGCCAAATTAGACCGATAAAGTTCCAGACTTTAGAAGGAAAAAAACCGATCTAATAGCAGATTCTAGCACATACCCATATCCCAAAAACCCAACTTGAACCTCAATACAATGAACCACACCAAGCCCACCATAGAAGCGAATGAAGAAGAGAACATAAACCAGTGGCCACGAAAAAATCAAGGACAGAATCACGGATTAACAGATACGTACCTCAGAAGCAGCAGCAGAAGAAGAAGCTGGGGGCCGTTTCTGGGGTTTCTGGTTTTGGCTACGTGGCAGAAATTCCTGGGAAAGAAGGAAATGTATTAATTTGCAGAGAGAAAGAGAGAACGTCGTTCGGCTTCTCCGAACTCCTAAAATGCTGCGTCAGTATTTATTGGGCTTTATAATGAGGTGAAGAATTGGATACATCTCTGCATGGTTGACATGTGCCATTGAATTTGAGGATATTTACAATTTGAGGTCATACGCGTCACGTATGAATACCACGGACTCGGGACGCTAACTCGTAGCCAGCAGCTAGAGCATGGAAGTCAGCTGCCTTAGGCCGAGTGTACGGTTAAAATATTCTGCACCGTGTATTGTAATTCAAATGGACTCTCTGCTACGCCTCATATGGCAGTGTGGCGTCACTTACTTATGTGACATTTTTTTAACGGGACTTTATTGGACCGTAACTCGCTGCATTTAAGATATATCCATGAGGTTAATCAGAAAAATAAAAAAAATATAATGCATTTTTATTTTAATTGATTCAATACAGAAATTTGAATTTATTAAATATAATTCACTTAACATATAATATTATAAATTTCAATAAAACTATTAAAAAAAATTTGAAACTCACAACCAATGAAATTGCAAGGGGTGACTCCTACCATTAGGTTCGCGTTTGAGAGTCATTCGTCTAACTATAACTTGTATTATTATTTTTATTTAATAGATAAAAATAATTATTAATTTTATGGAATTTACACTTATTAAAATCTGATTTTCAATTTTTAAGACACTAAATATAAAAAAAAAAACTAATTATCACTCATCATTTATTGGATGAAATGAAAATACATATTATAATTAGAGCATTCTTTTCAGGACATACTTAAAATAGCAAAGCTTCTCCTAAAATCATTTAAACAAAAGAATAATACCATCATTAAAAAAAAGGTGGTATAATTAATATTATTCAATCTTTGGGTTTGATGAAGTGATTGTAATGTCTATGATTATGAAGTAATTTAATTAGGGTCAAAAGTCCAAAAGGATAAACTAAATTAACTAATATATAACTTGATCATCACATGAATTCTACATCATTTGATGGATACATTATCATATTTAATGCTTATTGTTTTAAATTCAGGATCTCTTCTACGGTTTGAATTTATGATCAATTTGAGTAATGCCTCTCTATTAATAAGTTACTAAAAAAAAAAGTAAGTTGTGTTAGTTAGACTCCAAATTAGCATATTCGTCCATCATGGAGGCTTTTATATATTTGGGAAATGGTTTTGTTAGCTTGCGGTTGTATTCTAGAAATGTACACTTTGGAGTTTTCTTTATATATATATATATAACAAATTATATTCACATATGTAATTATATTTATATTTATTATAAATACATATTTATCTTCCTTATCTTTCTGATGTAAGAAAGGCGAGTATATATTTAAAATAGAAATAAAAGGAAACAAATGTATATGAAAAAGAGATATTTGTATATAATTCTAAAAGAAAAAATATAGACTAAATTTTAAGAAAAAATAAATATAATTTATCTTAAAAAAATTTAGCAAGTGATGGAATTGTTTGTTCTCATTCAACAATAAAGAATTTTAGGCAGACAATATCAACTTTGACTAACCTAGGGGTGAGCCAATTGTAAGTTTAAATTCAAACTTATAAATAGTTGAGCTAGAGCTCATGTCTAATAATATATAACATTTTGCTAAAAAATAGTGTTCTATGTATGTTGAGATTGTTCAATAAAAAGTATAGATCATGTGCAACACGCATTACGATCTTCCGCTTTAGTTATTGGGTTGTTAGATAAAAACAATGTCCAACGTTGAATTTTACATTTGTTTAAGACTCTAAGGTTACGTTCTTAATTAAATAACAAATATATGTACTAGGTTTTATTCATTTTATTTTATTTTTATAATTTAGAAATTAATTGTTTATCTCAATTATTTTTTATTGGCATGAACTGTAGAAAGGTATTATCTTTGCTTCAAATGTCTCATGGTAGAAAATGTTACTAATAAAATTCAAGCTCACAATTTTATTGTATAGAATTTAACGTATATATGACCATTCCACTTATCATAATTGATAAATCTATATATCTATATATCATATCAAAAGATTTCTTACTTTTCTTTTTCATTTTAACATTTATGAAAAAGTAATACATGGATGATTAATGATCTATTTAATAATTTATCCCAAAAATTATTTGCCCAAATTCTATTTTTAGTGTGTGAAGTAAATTTTATGAGATGAGATATAGAGATTAGATTCATGAAAAAAAAAAAATCAATTGCATACATACATGAAAATCACAAAAGAAAGCATTACTCCTTTATTATGTTATTGAAAAGAAATACAAAGTTCGCCAGTGATTATTAGGAATTTTTTTTTTCAATCGTTATATCCATTTATAAAAAGAATTTGAATACACTTTTCCCGAATTATTTTTCATAATACTTCACTATTAATGACACTAAAATTATTTTTTTATTCTTTTAAAAATCGAACTTAACACTGTCGTATGAATTGACTGATATTTCAGTCACTTTTCCCATCTTACTTTAACATATGGGTAATATGGATAACTAAAATAATAAAGGTTTAATTAAACTTTTAATTTGTTGGTACATAAATTATTTGTATGTAGTGTTTCTTAAAACTAATATTGTATTTTTATTTTTTTAATATATAAACTATAGTCCACATTAATAATTCTTATCAAATTAAAAATAAAAAATCATAATTGACACATAAAATTTTAATAAAACCCTATATTAATAATAAATTAAAAAAATTAATAGATTATGTGATATTATAATGAATTAAAAATATCTTTAAATTATAAATTAATCAAATATTTTATAATTTTTGACATAATAAAATGAATTTTATTATTTTTAATAATTATCAACATATAATCTTTTTATAATTCTGTATTTTAATTAAAATCTTTTATCTTAAATTTATTTATTATTTTTGTCACGAAGACTATTATATGATAAGGATGGAAATCAATGCAAAAGAACGAGAACACGATGGAAAATGAGTAACGAAGGAATGCAATTTCAACACAGAATAAGTATTGTCGTTGAGAACTTCAGGGTACTGCTGGGGGCAGGAATGATACGGTTGACAGCTCAAGTCAGAGTCCAATGGCATTATCGAAGATTCATGCAACTCTGGGGATGATCAATTGAGTAATGTCTACTCAGGAAGTTGAGCCATCTGACATTCTCCGAAGTTGCGTTAACCAATCTAAATATCCAAATAAATAATTGATAATGACGTGGAAATTTCATAGCGAGAAATTAATTGGGCAGTTGACAGTGCACACCGTTGTGTTGTGAACCCAGAATCCGAAGTGGTGGTTGATTTTACTCGGTGAAGGTGTTATTATCACGTGCTTTCTTAATCAATTTCATTTTTGTATGTGGCCCCTACTACGTGTTGCACGTTACGAAAGCCAATGGATACGATTGCATGCAAATATTTAAGCCTAAAAATTAATCATACAAAACTTAAATAAACTATTACTTACAATTTTAGATTATTATTGTTCGGTAGATCACTTTACATAATAAATAATAATTTCAGTCTTTATTGCAATTAATTTTTGTTTGATATTTATTAATTTTAATATTTACTAAATATAAAGTAAAATAAAAATTTATTTATTGAACGAGAGTAAACCTGATAACGATGAAAAGATAGGAAAATCATCGATGAGGTGACAAGCTGACGTTGATTTTGTCATAATATGCTGGTGCCCATTGTTTTTGTCAAACTCTTGCCTTCGGTCAGACGGTACTTTTTGGATTATCCCAAAGATCACATTAAAAACAAAAGAAAAGATCTTTCCTCTATTCGCAAATTAAAAAAAAAATGTTATTTTAATATATTTATATGCCTATTTTATAATCATTTATATTAATTATTGTTCCCATTCAAATCCATGGATCTATGATCTGGAAGCCACATAAGTGAATCATTATTAGAATTTATTTACCTAATCAAATTTTATTAATTATTACTTATTAGTTAAAAATTAACAAATTAACTTGTTATATTAGATAAAATTAATTATTAAATTAATTTATAAATATAAAATAATATAAAAAAATATATTAACATTAATAGATAATATATGAAATAAATTAAATTATATTTATTTTGAAGTAATTAAAATATTCATAATAATAATAAAATTATTTAAAATTTAATTAATTATATTTTATGATAAGATATATTTATTTATATTGAATTAATAAGTATAGATGAAATATGCAATAATATATGCTTTTTTTCAATTTTTTAAATTATTGTAAATAATATAACATTAAAAAATAAAAATTTATAAGTAATTAAAATATGAGCTATCAATTAATAAAGAAAGATAGATAAATTGAAAAAAAAATTATTAAAAATTCTATTCTAATAAATTATATATCATTCGAAATAATTTCATAAAAAAGAATTTCAAAAAATTAATATATAAAATATCTTTAAAATATTAAAAAAGTTATTTGATCAAATTAAGAAAATAAAAATTATTATTATTATTTTTTAACCAAACACAGGTTTATTCTGCAAACAACCCTCGATAAATTGCAGGAACTACTCTTACTTATGTCACTCATTCTTGAATGCCTCTTCGCAACTCTTCTTTAAGCATACATCTCCTGCCATGCCGTTACTCTCAGCCCATTAACACTCCTTTATAGACTCTTGATTAACATGAAAACTCCATCATTTCTCTATTAAAGCTCTACTACTGACTGACTTACTCATTACTGTCCTTATTCTTCTCTGCTTCCCTTTCCCCTACTCACCAATTTCTACTCATGATCTTTGTTCTTTAATTCTTAAAGTTACACTCAAATTATTCTGTTATTGGACTTATAACTCCATGTTAGAACTCTAAACTCATATGTCATAATTTGTTAATTCTTTCAACATTCATTACTTTCTTGAAATCATAAAAATGAATTCTTATAGTAGAGTCATAGATTTGCTATCATCTTAATAAATTAAAAAAGCATTAAATTCAATGGCTTCTCCAATGAATAAAACTGAAAATGAATCAAACAAACTTATGAATCACTCATGGTTTGATTTAAAAATTAATTCGATGAATTATATTTATGAACAAGATGAGTTGAACTTGAAAAATTAGTTCGTTATATAAACGAATTAAATTTAATTTATGATTAATTCGATTCATTTATAAACCAACTTGATAAATTAAAAATATTTTATAAATATTTTTTTAATAATATTTATAAAATAAATTATGATATTAAATATAATATTAAATATTATATAATATATTTAAATAAATTTAAATATCATTTTTATATAATTTTAAATTAAATAAACTAAATAAGTTGAGTTTATGAAATAATAATACAAATTGAATTGGTTCATTTAATTTAGATTTATTTACTTGAGATTTTGATTTATTTAATTAGATCAAACAAGCTATCAAAACCAAATTGAACAATTCACAAATTTAATTCAAATCGAATTTATATTAAAAATTTTGATTTATTTAAATACAAGTTGAGTTTCAAGTTGAAGTAAATTCATTCTCAAACCATTCATGTTCACGTCTACCAATGAGTTTGACATTTTAACGTAATCAATCTAGAAATCTTTATTTAGTTTTAATTGAAAAAAAAAAGCAGAAGATGGTGCAGGTAAAGACTTGAATTAGAGGACAATTCCACAACTAATGAGGATGGAGTGATGGAAATTTTAAAATGAGATAAAAGCTAGCTACTCCGACAAAGATCTGGAAGCCTAAATATCACCGTACATAACTTATCTAGTTTTAAGATTTTTGTATAAAATTTTCTAAAACAACGTTATTAAACATAAAATAAATTAATTTATAATTATTGTTTCATAGTCAATATCACAAAAAATTTTATCATGTTTCTATGTGTCAAAGTTTGACAATTTTATGTGTCCTATAACACTTGAGTTTCGACGTCATGACGTGAAAGGCTCCCTCTATGGTCAATTCCCCAATGAATGTAGAGATGTGGTGTTAGTGTCATGGTGTTGTGCCACATTGACAATTTGAATACTTGAGAGCGAAGATTGGCCCACTATAATTATTGGTATATGTTCATAGTTAGAGATAATGTGATATGATAATTTGACAACAAGGGTGCCAAGAAAAAGCATAATGTATATTTTTTTACTGCAAGAATGATAAGTCAATTATCATATATATAAAATAAAATATATTAAGTTTTAATTGAAAAGAAAAAAGTTTCAAAAATAACATAAAAAAACATAAACCTAGTGCTTTCTTTTGTTGCATGTATGATCTTACTCTTAGATAAAGTGGAAGTATAAATGTGTATATATATATATATATATTATATTAAGATATAGAGAGACATCCATTGATGTTGGTGTAAGAGTCAAAATATCTACACTAATTAATAATTTTTTATAGAATATGATTTTTTTTCTATCCAACCATTGATTTATAAATAATTATGATATTTATCTTATATATCAAATTTAATTAAAAATATATATCATGACAAATTCTTATTATTTTAAATATATATATAATATAAATTTCTGAACACAACTTCTATAAAGTTATTTTGTAAACTCATAATCTAACAGTTGAATGTGTAATTAACTTTTTCCATAGATATTTAAATCGACCTTATGTTTCACTATTATAACTAATTTCTCTTTGGTTTTATGGCGCCAATAATTGAGGATGATGTCACATGAAATTATATTATATAATAGGTGCTTTGATGAATGTTTATAGGTCATTTTGGTTTATGATTTTCCTTAACTTTGGACATAGAAATAATATTATAATAAACTGAATTAGAACATATGGTGTGAATTACATTAAAATTTTAATTTAAATAATGGTTACACCGACCAAAGTGGAGTATATATAAATATAACGTCACAAACATGAGTCAGCCAAAACGTCATTGTGGTGTGGGGTTGACCAAATTAACGTGTTTGACTTACAAATTATTACTTGGAATTCCACACGTAATATTGACATCCATCTCAATGCAGATTAATTGCTATATCCTATTGGGTCCTACGTTTCCATGTTTTTCCATAACAGATAGGGCATTTAATAGGCTTAGACAGAAACGTGTTGTTTTAGGTTTAAATCCAGACTGTCGAGAAAACAAAAACTTTTAAGATAATATTAAATATATTATTTAAAAATATTTTAATAAAAACAACAAAATAAAGAGTATTTGACAAAATTATCTTTAAAACAATTTTAATTACAATAATATCATTAATAAAAAAAATTTATTCTCCCTATTTTCAGGTTGTTTTGAAAACCAAAAAAAAAAAAAAAAGATTTCAAAATTTTTAATTTTTTTAAAATACACATTTCAAATTAAAATCTTTTAAAAATTAATTATAAAAAAAATTATCTAAATCAAATTTTTTATCTTTAAAAACATAAAAGTAAAAAAATTATATTTAGAAACAATAACCAAACAGATTCACACTTTGAATTAAGTACATGATTTAGAAAATGATAAAGTTAAAAGTTAAAAATGCTGATGAATAATAATAATTTGTTTACGTATGATCAAATATAAACAATTAAAATAAATAAACTTATATAAATAATAACTGTCACTTAAGTTGATGACGTCAAATATAGGAATGAGTTTTTTTGGTAGAACCCAATAGGACTGAAAACCTCGAAACCATGATTCTTGAAAAATAAAAGAAAAAAAAGGCAATCTTTCTATTCAGCCATGATGCATGTTTTCGCTTGGATTTGTTGATATGACATCACCTATTGCTTTCGCTCTTTCCTTCTTCCTTCTTTCAATGGAATCAACTTTATCACAAATGGCCTTATCTACTTTTTTTTATTATAGAATAAATTTTATGAATTTTTGTTATGGTCATCGCATTTATATGTTTAAATTCGCTGGTTATTTTTCCTCGTTTATAAATAATATTCTATTCTGCTCTTCTTTTTTTCTAGATCGCTGTTTTTAATTAATAAAATTAAAGAGAAAAAGGAAGGCATCTCACCCACCGCCACCGTCAAAAAGTGGAGTCTTGAAATGGGCACAGCCCACTTAATGATTCCTTTCCTCTTTGAGACGAAAATGATAATTTTTTTTTTTATATACACAAACCACTCTCACAGGTGCAATGGACATGTACTTAAAAGTTAAGAGATTGATATGATATATTATCATAAAATAAAAGTAAGATTTGACAAAAATTTTTTTTATCTTTTTTATTATTTGGGTTTAATTTTTAATTTTTATGTATATGAGTTGAGTAAATTAGTCAAGAAAAACTAAAGCAAGATCAGTTTCTCCTGAGTTCGTTGTAACTATATTGCTGCATTGGCAAAGGAAGTGGATGAAAATGAAAAATCCAATCTTATGTCATATGATTCCATCCATACCTCAAAAGCAATCCTCATTGTTATGAGGAGTGACCCAAAATCTTTGAAAAATGGGCTTCAATTTAAATGGGCCCAAAATTACTCACTGAATCCTTCAATTATAATATGTATTATCCTTCTTTCCTTTCCTCTATTTAACAAGCACTACTCATGGAAGCCCCAAATGTGTCAACCATGGCTAGTTACAATTGTGAGAAGGGATTAGAAAGACATTTGTGAGACGAGGTTGAAATATATGTGTTTGGTTTTTACAAATTACACAAGTTATTTTCCGAAATCAGGAATTTTAAGAATTTTTTCATGAATCTATTATGTTGAGTATGAATATTCCGTTTTTGAATCATTGATTTGATCGGAAAGATAAACTAGTCAGTATGTATAAAAGCTAATCAGGACACCATCTAACCCTTAAAACACGAATTACAGAAGACACAGATATTCCTTGCAATATGCTTTAGTAATTTGGTGTTATGATGTGTTCAAAGGAACACCTATGAGTTATTCACAAAGGGACATCAATGAACTGCTGTAGGTCGGTGGAGTGGATAATCTGGCAAAGTATATGCTGTCATGGTGTAATTTGATTAAGTAGAATATTAGATATAAACTTCCAACTTCCCTTGCATCTGTTGTTGGGTGCCGGTTTCTTTTTCTTTCGGTGCTTTTGGGATCTTGATCCCAAATGATGGTTGAGAATGAATAATCAAAGCATCTTTAAAGACAACAACTTATCCTGGAATTGTATTCTCTACTTAACTCCACTCAAAATCTTTAAATGAATATACAAAATCGGGAAGAATGGAGTATACATGAATAGAAAAAAGAAAAAAAAGAAAAAACCCCGTCATTAGCACGTGATCAGTTCTAGAAGGTTTGGTCTTTTGGTATTTATTAAACACCCAAAAAAAAAAAAAAAAAAGGCAGTCACTCTGCGTATTTTTCGGTAGCCTTGTTATCTGAAGGTGATTTCTTATCTAGCTGATTTGGGTCACTTTTTTTTTTTTTTTCCCTTGAGTTCTTTTCACCATTGCACCACAAAGCACCAACCAAACTATCTGAACATCAATTTCAAGAATGAAGTCAGTTGTCTGTTTTTTGCTTGTCAATTTATTCAAATGGTCTCCTGTCTGAAGAAAATGAAAGAGCTGGACCCAAAACCTATTTCCACATTGCCTCTTCAATCAGTCAGTAACTCCAAGTCCATGTTTCACCAATATTCATTACAAGAGCATGAACCCTCATCAAAATGGTGGAAACGATTTCTGTCCCTGACAATGATTTTCCTATGGTAGACCTTAGAAACAAATTTAATGGCCAAATGACAATCTTCACATACTCTAAGGTTCTTAAAAATCCGGATGGGCGTGCCGGGAGCTGTTGTGAGAAGCCCAAAAGCAATTGCCAACTTCTCACTATGAGTGGCCAATGCATTCAGTTTCTCTTGATCATCAAAGTCTTGTATGGATGAACTTGTTAATGGCTTATAACCAGCATATTTAAGTCTATCAAGTATTTCATCCAACATTTTATATGTCTCTTCGGATTTTGGATGTGATTTATCCCCTGAAACAAATTCATAAACTGCATTATCAACTTCAACTGAGCTACTACCTGGAATCCTCTGAATATTTGCATTTTTCATCATCCTCCTGAGGTTCACAACCCGATCCCAATTCTTTGCTTGGGAATATATATTTGACAACAGGACATAATTTCCATCTTCATGAGGCTCCAATTCAAGAAGATTTACTGTAGCTTCTTCAGCCAGTTCAACATTTTTGTGGATTCTACAAGCTCCAAGAAAGGCCCTCCACACTACAGCATCTGGTGCAAAGGGCATAGTCTTGATGAGTTCCCTAGCCTGTTGAAGCCGCCCGGCTCGTCCCAAAATATCAACCATACAGCCATAATGTTCTATCTTTGGTGCAACTCCATAAACACTACTCATTGATATGAAGTACTTCCATCCCCTGTCAACAAGTCCAATGTGGCTGCAGGCGCTTAATACGCCTATGAAAGTGACATCATTTGGTTGAACTCCTTCAAATTTCATCTTGGAGAAATAATGTAGGGCAAGCTCACCAAATCCATGATTTGCAAGACCCATGATCACGACACTCCAAGTAATAATATCCTTCTCATTCATGCACTCAAACATCCTCAGTGAATTATCCATGTCCCCACACTTTGCATACATGTCCAAAAGAGAAGTACCCAGCTTCATGTCTATTTCAATTTTATTTCTCTCAATGTACTCATGAATCGTCTTTCCCATTCCAAGGGCACCAACATTGCCACATGCAGATAAGATACTGATTAAAGTGATCTTATCAGGCTCCACATTAGCAAGTTGCATATCATGAAACAGCCTCAGGGCCTCATTTGATTGCTGCCTTTGTTCACTAGTAACGTCAAACACTTTCTGAATTGTTCCAGCATCACCAAATGAGGCATATCCGTGAATAATGGTGTTCCATGAAACCAAGTCTCTCTCAGGCATAATGTTAAACAGTTTATGTGCCAGTTTGATCTCCCCAAGTCTAACATACTCTGCCAACAGAACATTATAGGACACCAAGTCTGGTTCTTTCATACAATCAAACACCTTTCCTGCATTTCCAATGCAACCACATTTTGCATACATCTCAATAAGTCCAGTTTGAACGAACAAATCAGGACTAAACCCAAGTTTTATCACATGTGCATGTACATTCTGACCATTTTCACAATCCATTAACCTCCCGCATGCCTTGAGAACCAACGAAAGGCTAAAACTATCAACCAAAACCCCATCTTGGAGGCGCATTTGGAAGTAAAGGGTGACAGATTCTTTAGGCTTTTGAGCATTTAAGTAGGCACGAATCATGGTATTCCAAGTGAATGTGTCAGGTTGGGGAAACGAATCGAATAGGGAACGAGCATAGATTAAATCATAGGTTGGAAAGAGAGAAATGATTGTGGTTAAGAGCTTAGATTGGAGGAAGTTGTTATGGCAGAGACAGGTTTTGATGTAAAAGGCGTGGACTTGAAGGAAGTGTTTATGGCTGGTGGAGTTTTGAAGAAAAAAGGAAATTCTCTGCTGTATGGTCTTTCTAGTGTGTTGTAGGAAAGGCTTGGAGCATAATCGCATTGTAACAACATACGAGGTTAGCTGTTCTTCCTAGGATACTTTGTTTTGCCAAAACATCTATCTTACTCTAAAATCAGTTCATAAAAGAGAAAGATATATTAGAATTGCATAGTTATATAAAACTCAGTCTTTCACTTGTGTCAATCTCTTTAATCGTTTGAGATAAGAAAGTTTCCTACTAACGTAACATACAATCCTGTCTTGAGACAATGAGACTAAAAATGCTCAAAGGTTTAGAGCTTAGGGTCCTAAGCAATTAAAACTTGTAACTGTCTTGAACATTACAAGATCAAAGTTGATAGGGGGAAAAGGAGAACAGGATCTATTTTGGTTCAGTAGAGGTTACATTATTGATGATAGCCTATTTCTTTTTCCTATACTCATCTCACATGCTGTTACTCAAATTTGAATTCAAAGTTACCAAAATATCTCCTTGAGAATGAAAAATGATATGAATAGAGATCACACACTGAGACCCTTTTATATATTTGTTGTAGTTATTTATTTTGATTCTCAGTGTATTGCGTATACACATGTTTAAAAAAAATGGTAAAAATTTATTATAAAGATTAAATTAAGTTTTTTGTCTCATAATTTATTCCAATTTGTAATTCCATTCCAAAACTTTTTTTCCCTTATAATTTAATTTTGATTATAATTAATTCCTTATCAAAATCAAATTAGATATTTTCGTTTACAATTGTTGAATATGATAAATATGTGTCAATTTGTACAATTACATCGCAATATAAAAAATGAAGTAGCCACGAAAATTATTAAGAAAATAAAAAATAATATTTTTAATCATGTGTATTTTTTATGCTAGTGAATTCAATTTCATTGTATAAGTTTGAATATCTCCTTCAAATTTTAAAAATTTTATCTTTCCAATGAATGACTTTTTATTATTATGTCATTATATAACTATATAAAGTCTACAAATACTAGTCATATCGGATTGCATACAAATCTCTTCAAATTTATGCCCATTGAGAGCTAAGTATGAATGCATATAAACTTTAAGAGTGTAACTATGAGAAAAAAGAAGAAGAATAAAGACAAAATTATAAATTGGAACAAACTATATGGAGTAAAAGTTTAATTTAACCTATTATAAACAAGTGCTTTTCTCAGTTTCAATATTAAACAAGTGAAATAGTTTGTGTCAAAATACATAATTAGCATAAAAAAATAATAACACTAAAGGGTTGTTTTTAAGTTTTTATGAGAAGTTGAACTTTCTAAAGATAAATTTCTTTATGAATTTCTTGGAAGATACATAAAGTTGTTTGGTTGATAAAAAAATTAAAAGTTACAACAAAAAGTTCTTTTTACTTAAGGGAGAGTAGATAAGTAATTTAACATATTTTGTGGAAAGTAGACTTTCTGGGAAGCCTTACTTTTCTCATTTTGTCAATTAGTAGTCAATCAAACAATACACTCACTTATTACTTCTTGAGAAGTTACACTTCTCACATAATTTTTTGTTAACCAAACAACCTCTAATTTATGTAGAGTTATAAACAGACACCAATTTATCAATTAGTTCATATCAAGTTTTAGTCACATTGTAACTTGAAAGCACCAAATTCAAGTTGCCTATTGATCTGATATAGAATGAATTAACTCAAACCCAAGTAAGTTCCAATTAAAATTAGGCTCTACCATTGCTGTAATTTAGGTTCCTTCTTTAGCAGAACAGTGCATTCATATTCCAAGAGTACAGCACTTTATACAGATACCCTTTTCTTTTATCTTTCTCTACTGATCAATTTACTGCTAAAATAGCAGTAGCCATAGTAAATTCTATCTCATCTCAATATTCTGATTTTGTTTGAGTCCTAGTGTGCAAAAAATAATAGAGGTGTACTATTTATTTATCTAAACTAACTCACAATGTTCTCACTTTGTGAGAGAGTCTGCTCCATAATTTTATGGGGGATTTGCTCTTCTCTCATTATGAGAGCATCGTAAGTGCGAGGCAGGTGAGTGTTTAGGTTGGCTCTGTTTAGTTCAATAATAATGAAAAGCACAAAATGAGTTGAGAGAAACAGAAGATCACTAGATGTTTAACTGCCACTACTAGCAATGTCATTATGCATTTTGTTGATTTGAAGCAATACTTTTCTGATTTGAAGTCACTAAAACCTCTTGAGGAAGCTGCTATATATGGATGTCCACTCAAACTAGGCTCTAAGTGCCTCTTTATTGGACATAGGGCATTTTTGGACCATATTGGAGCAAAGGATATGGCACTAAATGCAACTGGTACAGATCATTTTGATGTGAAAATATAGTCCATTAACTTGTATTGACTCATCGACATTTTATGCATTGTATGTTGCTAGTTTGGCCGAGACTGCGCATACACTTTGCACCAAGTTGTGCAATTTACCTAACTTAGTGGCCAGTGAAGCTTAATATGACAGGATATACAATGCTCGCCTTGTCTATCTATGATTCTATTGTCATCTCAATCAGTCAGTCAACCTGTATTTCAGTATTTCAGACTGAAGAAGATAAAGAAAATAACAGATGAGAGGGATAGAGGAGGGCAGAGTCAAATAATGCTACACTCATTCATAACTATTATTCTTGTGCACTTCATCCCACCTATTCACTGCATCGTGTTTTCAAGTGTCAACTACACGTGTGAATGTATTAAGTGCACACAAATATATTTAAGTTTATAAAATTAAGTATATTTATCATTTTTTGAGTAGATATTTTGATAAGAGAGATAGATATAAATAAAACTGATTTCAATAAATATAAAATACATATATTGTTATAAGTATGATCTCTCCTTGCAAAATAAAAAAAATACACTTATTTTAGAGTAAGAGTAGAGTGAAATTTTTAGATGTTTTTTTTTTCCCCCTGAATGAAAGAAGCATCCAATCAAAAGCATCAGTGGTACCTGGAGCCTTGATTTCTGCATGCCATTCAATCCAAATACAAGAAGACAAAGAAGTTGCATAGAGAGAAAGAAAGAGAGAAGAATGTTGGGATGTTTGTACTTGTCATACATAATTGATTAATCAAAGCATAATGATCTCCCAAGATTATTCCTCCTTCCAAGCCTTGTCTTTTTCCTCTTACACTGCCTCCAATTCTTCAACTTCTCATCCTTTAAAACAAACAGATAAAGTTAAAGACTTCTTCATAAAGAAGGAAAGTAAATCTAGAAGGACAGAAAGTAAAAAAGAAAAAAAAAAGATGTGTGATATCCAAACAAAAAACCTACCAAAAAGACTCCACCATCTCCAAAGCTGAAAGAGGGAGCTTTTGGGACATGTTTGGCAGATTATCAGTCCAACTTATTATTCCTCCAAACACACCGTTCCATGTGCTTACATACATTCCCTTGGACTATTCTAAAGAGCCATTTTCTGCTTTTGCAATGCCTTTGCCTCTTTCCCCCCACATAAACATGCTAAGAACTCGGTTTCATTGGCCAATCAACATCTTCTTTTTGGACTTTGCTACTCACCTGCCGATTCTCATTCCCCTTTTAAAAATCATCTGGATTTTCATCGAAGTATTCAAAGTAAATAATTAATAGATTGAAAGTATAAAATCTTATATATATCATAAAAAATTCTTGTATATTTTATATGTGTTCTTGTCTTTATATATCCAATAAAAAGATAACAATTGACAATTTTTATAGTTTTTAATATTTTAGAAATTGAAAATTTTAAAGCCTTAAGTCTCATAAAATTGATCAAGTGAGAATAATGATACATGTTATAGCTGGAGTATCAAGAATTTCTCTTAACCTATATATATACACGTAAAGAATTTGAGGCCTCAATAAGCCTCATTATTCACTCATACGTACTCTCTATTCATGATGGGTGGGGAAAACCAAGACCCCGCTGTAGTTCATTCCTCGATTGCTCTTCTACAAGAGAGATTCAGACAGTTGCAGAGAGCGAAGGAAATGAGGGAGGAAAGAGAGCTTTTGAAGATGCTCACTGGACCTAAGCAGTTAAATTCCAACAATCCTAGTACAAATACCTACGAACCAGCAAGGTTGTCTTTGGAACCTGAATCTGTGATTCCTTCAAAGTCACCTCCACATGTTTCTCTTTCTCTTTGGCCAACATCACAGGCCAAGCAACAGGAACGCAGAAGTCTTGAGACTATGACCGCTTCGCAGGGTTTACGCGCCACGCATTATACTCACTCTTCTTTGCAGGCTTCATGGAATAATGTCTATGATTGTGACTCTGAGAATGACTCTGGTGTTGATACTTCTCTTCATCTGTAATAGACTTCTGTTTGCTAATGTAGCATCAGATGGGTCAGGATGGGAAATGCTACTACCCCAGCTTGAATTAACGAACACTTTTGCAACTGCACACATAATATAATTTGAGTTAAATTGACACAACCTGTTTCAAAGTAGGCGGAGCCAGTTTGGCTCAATTTATGCTATCTGTACAGTTGTAAATATAGTTGTGAATGCAAGTTGTTGGAGTATCACACTATTCTGGTTGTAGTACCTAGTGATGTTTGACTGAGAACTGCCTCCATGATGAGTTGGCAGGAAGCCATATTAGGCTAGAAGCTTTCAAAATCTGTAATTACTTGTAAGAGGCTCAATACAGTGCCAACATGTTAACAAAATGAGGGCTGTTGACAAGTTTTGGTGAATGGAAAAGTATGTATGAGCCATCTGTTTAAGCTTCTAGGTTGGTTATAGATTGATAGCTTCTTCTTTTTCTCTCTCTCATCCTTTTCATCTAAACTTCATGCGATCCAGTTTAAGTATTGGTTAGAAGCAAAATCTAGTGTAGCTTCTCTTAACTTCTCTACATCAGGTAATTTATGTACCTAAGTGCAATCTTGAAAGCAAATTTTGTTCCCACTGTGGTTAAACCATCATAAGTGTATGAGATGTCTGAGGAAAACTTGATAGGAAGATCTCAGGTGCAAGAGAATACTGAAGAAACAAGAAGATACTGTTGGCAACACGAGTGTAACAAAGAAAAAAAACATAGTCCTTTGCCAACAGCTGCATGGTCTGTTAATAGAGCAACTAATCTTCTTAGTATTAGGGTTCTAACTCATATTTCTTGGCCCTAGCACAACGCGGTGAAGGTACAGGGACAGGACACGCCACCTTTTTTTAACATATTTCTCTACAAAAAGGTATCTTCAGTCATGGTATTGGTATGTAAAACACGAGTACCAAAATGTGATAAACCTGTATAGGTTTCTGATATCTATGCTCGTAAAAAGTAATTGGTTTTATGCATCACCGCTTACCAGAAATATAACAACAGAAGATTAAAACAAAAGCACTATAAACTGAAATTGGTTTTCTGATATCTTTTTCTGTGTGTTTGGATATGAGATAACCTCACAAATGCAACCTGCCTGACTTACAATACTGTTATTTTTTGTTGACGACGAGGATACAGGCAGGATTGGCCTTACTGCAGGAAATGCCAAAGTCTGCATATTTTTAAATTTGAGCACCAAAAAAACCCATACTAGAGGGACAACAGAGGGACATGGGTGAGTGGCAAGTTATACTGAAACATTAATAGTCCATGTTCTTACAAAATTATGAGAAAAATAAATAAATAGTGAATCAATTCTTCTTTCAGTTTGCATAACAAGACCTTCCTTTCAATTTTTCCAATTCTTAATTATCATCTCTCCTTTGGACTGAATTAGTGTTTGGGGTTTGAGAACTTAAAAATTGGTAATGTAAATTATTATCATTATTTTTTGTTTATGCAACTCATCAGATGCCAACTTTTAGGAGGTAGCATCCAAAAAGAACAAACAAATTGAAAAAAAAATAATGATCAAAATTTCCATTTAAGGTTCAAAATAATAGCTCTAAAATCGTTTATTCAGATCAGTTTTTCCCAAAAGCCTTAACCGTGAGGAGGGGATAAGGTCAATGAAACATTTTATTTGATTATATGTCTAAAATCCATTGTGGGATTACATCAGAAGGATGCTTATATACCCCTACATCAGATTGTAAGTACTATTATATTCAATGGGTTGATCAATCCCATGGCATTTGATCACAGAGCTTACACAAACATCAGGTGCTACTATTTTTGCATTGTTAATAAAGAAATTCTTGCTCCCATGGTTTTGGATCTTCATCATTTTTGCTTCGACTCGTGAGGGAATAAGTGTCCTAGACGGAATATGTAGTAAGTCATTCAAGCCGAGAGGCATTGGGATTGAATGGCTAAGTATGAAATCCTCAATGGTTCCAGCTGTAATGGATGAGGCTGATAATTCTGCATCATTTGGAATCAAGAAAGTGATATCTGTATTAGGTTGTGACGGCCTGTTCAGCATCCGCAAAATCATTGCAAATCCATAGTAAGAGTTTGATCTCATATCTTCTAATGCTTCTGCTAAGTCAGTGTGATTGAAGAGATGAATAGTGGTCTGTGATTCTGCGAATCCGAACAAAAAAAGAAGTACAAATAAACAATTCACATCCATGAAGAGAAAAAAGAATCTGAGTTTGTTTGGAAAGTTGTTGTGGGAAGCTGGAGTTAGAGGTATTTAACCTAATTAGGGGAATGCATGAACCCTGCATGGTGTTTGCACATGCAGGTAATTAGATATATTGAAATTTCAAGATTAGGTGGAACATGAGGAAAATATGAGCTTTGCTTGCTTATGAAGGACCTAATCCAATCCACTCCAGGATAAATAATTACTATTAGTACTGTTTTTCAAAAATAAACAAGATGTCATAATTTGAATTAAAGTCAATTAGAAAGACTACTTATTTGCAATTACTAAAGGGTTCGTGGCTGCTGCTTTATAATATATTAATCTTCCGTTTTCTTGACAAACGGGTCATTTTCATTCCTCATTGCAAAAGAAAAAGATGCTTAGGCTGGACCAACTGGATTGCTCATCATTATAATCTGCACCACAATCTTTATCTTTTTGGCTCAAATTGTATGTTGTTTGAAGGCTACCATTATAAAAATCATTATCTGACATGATGTGAAGCCTAGTTCCATCTTAGATCTCAAGAGAACCTTTTTTTTTGGCCATTCCAAGATAACTTATCAAGAATCATGATTTCTGCAGTGCCCAGAACTGCCATAGTTCTTCTCCTTTTGACAATATCTGTTCAAAATACCTATGGTAAAAATAAGCATTTTACTCTCTTCCATTTATGCTTTATCATTGATCATACCCACGTATGACTTGACATCATTGTAAAATGGTAATTATTAAAAACATAACTTTGTATGTAATGCAACCTTTGTATCAAAGTAAATTATTGGGTAATTTCAGGGCAATTTCCAGAGTGGTGCATAGCTGATGAGCAGACCCCAGATGAGGAGCTGCAGAGGGCACTGGATTGGGCTTGTGGAATGGGAGTGGCAGATTGCACAAATATACAAAAGGACCAGCCATGTTACCTTCCAAATACAGTAAAGGACCATGCCTCTTATGCCTTCAACAATTATTATCAGAAGGTTAAGCACAAAGGAGCTTCTTGCTATTTCAATGCTGCTGCTATTACCACTGATCTAGACCCAAGTAAGATATCTACATATTCCCTAAGGAAATTGCAAGTCTCACTTAATGTTTACTCACTCAGTCTCACTCTCATTCAACCTGTCACAAAATCACTTATGGGATCCACAATTTAAGTCTGATTGAGTGAGACTTAATGAACGAAAATAAGAGAATTAAGGATATTGATCCCTTACAATTCACTCATTTAAATGGTTTGTGCTTTTTGATAGTACCAAACAGTAAGATACAGAACACTAGTAGGGAGCAAGGTTCATTGGAAAAAGAATCATAATTTTTTGGATCTGTTGGCTTTGTCAAATATTAACAATCAGCTAAAAAATCAGATTGGTCCCAAAAAAATGCTTGGGGTTAAAGCACTAAGAGCTAATGATAAAGAAGAAAGTCGATTATCTAAATTGTTGATATCTGAGATTGGTCCCAGAAAATGCACAATGTACTAAGAGCTAATGTTAAAGGAGAAAGTGCATTATCTAAATTGTTTTTATGTTGTTGGTTTATCACATGTCACTGCATCACTTCTTCCTTTTATTTTTTTGATTAACGACAGGTCATGATTCATGCAAATTTGATTTTCTTCCTTGAGTGGAGTTTGAAGCAATTGCTCGTTGCCCAAAGTGATAAAATAGTCAGAAGAGAAACAAACAGAAAGAGAGGAAAAAGAAAAAATCAAAGCAAAGAGTATCTAAATGCCTTTTTTTTTTTCAGTCTATTCTTCTATGTTGCCTTTGTTGATATCAAAGAGGGATCTACAAAAATGAGGGTGAACAGTTTGTTGAATGTAAACACCTCAAGAATTACATTTTACTGCTATATGCATGTTGCTTACAAACATATTTATTGTTATGTGGAAATAACCGTGCATTGAATATGATGCGTTTTTGAGAAGTTTATCTCTCAGTTAAACTGGTGGAAAATTACAAGATAGTCATTAGTCATATTCTGCATTCACAATCAGAAGGGCCATATGCCATAGACTTTTAGTCCCACCATTACTGCAATGTGGGCATTTTTTCTCTTTTGAGTTGGGGCCTGGTGCGGGTGGGGTTTTGCTTTTGCCATGATCAACACTTGACATATGGAAAGTGTCAAGTTTTGTGGTCCTGACTTCAAATGGAGCCCTTAATCTTCGGGCATATCTCATTCTATCTTCTTTGGATGCATTGTGTATGATCCAACTTGCATACTGCACTTAGCTGCATAAGTCTCTCACAAATTTCCATGTAGTTACTTTTAACATCATATGCAATGCTATCTTATCAGCACCTACATCATTTACAAGTGATGGAAGAAGAAATATCTTCTAAGTATTACAATGGACTAATTAAGCCTATTCTCACAAAACACTCAAACAAGCTTATGTCTCTAAACTCAAAAGCACTCTAACCAGTTCTTGACTGAATATTGAGGGATAATAATGTTCTAAAACAATGAACATAATTCTCGTCATCAGGATTTTCAAGTCATCAACCATTATCTTAATCCTGCTCATTAAAAATACAAAAAACAAAAAATGCCACTAATGTTATTTGTATACATGGTAAGGTATTAAGTCAATTTTAACAGGCATGTTTTTAAATGCAGCTATCAAATGGACTGGTCAGACCTCTCTGTGAATTAGTCATAAATTCATCAGACCAGATCGGTCCGCAAAAAATGAGAGTTGCCATTTTTGACAGTCTGAATCTTAATGTAAGTGATTCACAGGCTTAACGAAATAGCTCACGGATCATTCTTTTTTTTTTTTTTTCCTTTCAAAGAGTCATTTTAATTCTTTTTTAAAAATTATTTTAAATTCTTAATTTAAAATAACAATTCTAAGCTATTTTTTTTTTAAAAAATTACATGTTTATAGTCATTTTCAATGTTAGAATCTCGTAAATAATAAAAAAAATTAAAATATACTAAGTTGCATATCATAAATCATAAATAATTTTATAACACAC
The DNA here is from genome assembly GCA_026873985.1 of Saraca asoca. Lineage (NCBI taxonomy): Eukaryota > Viridiplantae > Streptophyta > Magnoliopsida > Fabales > Fabaceae > Saraca > Saraca asoca. Next base: position 21,410 of record JANHAO010002699.1, read on the forward strand.
CAAATTCATATATAATTTAAAAAATATAAAGCTAAATAGGTAAACAAAAAAAAAAAAAGGTGTGTGTGAGCAATGTAAAATTATGTATTATTAAATAAGTAAATATATAAATAAATAAATAAAAAAGAAAAAAAATATGAATCAATCCATGAATATTTGGGCTCACCTTGCACCACCCTCAAATCAAATGGATCGGATTCAAATAGGTTTACTTTTTAGCATACTTCAATCTGATAGGTCCTAATTTATATATTTTTTTAAATTAATAATATGATTATTTGTGTGCGACGATCCATTTTGACAGCCTTAGTTTCAAATACATAGAGCAATTTGTTTCATATTTATCGTGTAGAAACATAAAAGCATTTTTTCACTTTGAAAGATGCATTTTACCCTTTCACTGTGAATCCTGAGCCATTCCATCCTTATCCCAAAACGTGTCCCCAGGTGCTCTTTCCTTTAAACCCTACCATAGCGGCCATACCCTTCTACACCCAGTCCCAAAACAAAAGGTCAAAAAAAAAAAAAAAAAAAGAAAGAAAAAAAAGAGAAAAAGATTGCAAAGTTGTCAGAGGGACAGATTAATTGCGATGTGATTTGAAAGTTGGTAAATTTCTAATCTTTATCTTGATTACCATATTTAAATCTCCAATATAATAATTATAAAATAATTGTAAGTGAGAACGAATGATTAAAGTTAGAACACTATCCTTTTATCCATTTTTTAAATGAGGAGGATTTAAGATAATGTTTCATAGACAATTTTTTGACCATTTTTAACTGATTTAAGTAGTTTTGACTGTGTAAATAAGTCAATTAATTAATTTAATATAATCAATTGTCAACTGATTATTATTAGAGTGAGTTAAGAGCTTATTTGGAAATGAGACCCAGGCCTATCTATTGAAGACCAGTGTCTATGATACTTAAATAAATTGGCAAAGCAAATTCGAGAGCTTATGTTGTAATCTTTCGAGTTGAACTCAGCAAGTGCATCCATTGTCAGAATTAACTGGTTGATCATACGTCATTTGTCTTCATAAATAAAATGTACAAGCTTTGCAATTCATTTAATTTGTGCCCCATACTTTTAGTTTTAATAATCTAATATGCAGAATTTGATATTGCGGTGGGTCGGCGTTGGTTTTGACAAACCTAACCACACATGATCCACCACTAGAAGCTGCAAAGTTTACATCTTTGACATTCTGAACTAACAAAAAAATATAATTAATACTCTATCGGCTTTGTCCCTTTTATGCTTCTGCTTAAGTTATCATATTTAAATTTCTACACTCAGCCAAACCTAACCACACATGATCCACCACTACTAGCTGCAAAGTTTACATCTTTGACATTCTGCACTAACAAAACCCTTTTGTTTCGGATTCCAAAAGAAATAGTAAAAAAGATGCATCTTTCCCCTTGCCTTCTGTTATGTATGGGCCAAGCAAAAGAAATTTAATGGAGCATCATAAACTGAATCACACCCTCCTTAAATGGCAAAACTTACAGGTTTGCCTGATCAGACTTCTTCTAGGGACGAGAAACCATTAATCCTTCCTAGAAATGATAAAGAAGGTTTAAATTCCACATTCATTTTTTCTTTTAATTTAGTATTGTCCTTAAATGCAGAATCAGTACCATTTAATGTCACCAGTTTGTATTGGTTGAAGGGCATTTGTTTGTATGTGGTCTCTGTCCCTTAAAGCGTCAAATGGCACTCTATGCAGAATTGCAGCTGACGTTCATGTCATTATTTTGGAAATTTAAAGAAAAATGAAAGAATTTTTTTTTTGCTTATTTAAGTATGGGAAAGCTCATTGTCAGTGTTCATCTATGTAGCTTTACTGAGTACTCAATTTTCCTCTTCTTGTTCTGTCTTTGTTGTTTTCTGGGTGTTTGATTTTTGAGGTAAAAAATGAGTTATGTGGGTGTTGGGGTTAGCCCTGGAACTGTTCCGGTATATCACAGCACAGATCCAAAGGTGTTAGATAGACGGGTGAGAGTAGCAGAATTGGTCTTAAGGTGTTTGATACTTGGTCTAGGAGTCCTTGCAGCTGTGCTTGTGGGGACTGATTCTGAGGTTCAAGAGATTTTCTCTATTCAGAAGAAAGCTACATTCGAAGATATGAAAGCTTTAGTGTAAGCTAAGCCCTCCGATCTCCTTTCTTTTTTGAACATTTTGTATGTCTGGTTTTCTGAATTTTCTTATTCTTCAAATTTTAATTTGGAAAATTCCAGGTTCTTGGTGGTAGCAAATGGGTTAGCTGCTGCCTACTCTTTAGTCCAAGCATTGCGCTGTGTTGTGAGCATGGTCAGGGGAAGTGTACTCAGCAAGCCCTTAGCTTGGGTTATTTTCTCTAGTGATCAGGTATCCGGGAAAAAGAAAAGACACGTTATTTCTCTCTTCACTGCAACAAAATAATATATGCTAATTCAGATAATGTCGCATTATGAACAAGATGAAAACATAAAAAAACTTGTCTTGTTCCCCACTGCATTACCTCTTTTTTTTCTACTCTAAGCTTTGACCAACTATATGACATCTTAGTTTGGATGAGTAGGGTAATTTCAAGAAATACATGTGAAACAATTGTTAACCAATGCATCAAAGTAATTCTATTTAGTCCTTTGGCTTAATCAAAGGAATGAAACAGTGAATCTATATCAAACTAATTAAGCAAATTCTTCATAAAAGAGAGTCCCATTTGATTGATTCATCTGACTATCTCACTTCAATACTTAAAAAGATGAAAGAATTCCCTCCAAATTTGATTGCACTCTGTTTTTCTGTATCTGTACTATATGCTATTTGCATGCATATGGCCTGCGTCAGTAGGGTCAGGTTGTTGTTTCCAATCAAGGCTGAAGTTTGTGTGGCAAGAGGCCACAAAATATTGCAATTTATGTCTCCAGAAAATGAACTCATTTTTTGGATTCATTGCCTTGTCACGTATAGGAAACGAGTATAGAGGTACCCTCTTCTGTTCTCAAGGAAACCATACATGATAACTACTAAGAGGAAACTTAGTAGACACAACCCCATAATTGGGATCATAAATGTCTTATGGTTGTTGAGAATTTTAACTCTGGTAGGGAATGACTTCTGCAAATAAATACTTATTTGACAAATGTGCAAGAAAAAATAAAAGCTTATGCAACAACTTGTACAGAGCTATCTTGAAAGTTTTCTTTTTTCAAGAAACTTACATATCAAATAAACCTAATACCTCTATCCTAGCCCCACCATTTTCTAACAACTTGAGGACAAAGAAGCAATCATTTTAACTGGCTGATAACTTCAACAAAACTGCACAGTAATAACACCAAGACATATTGGACCCGCCTATATAAATCTATGCGGGCTGTGGGAAAAGAGTAATGCTGCTCTCTCTCTCCCTCTTTTTTTTTGCCTGTTCATAATGTTTAGGCTATGTATAGACTTAGTAGACGAAAGTTAAAATTAAACTAATTACAATAAAATATTACTTTTTTACAGTATAATTGTATGCTACATTTAAGTAGATCTTCAATCAATTTTTTTATTTTATTTTCTAAGTTTTCCTTGAATTATGAATACTTATACTTTCAAATTCTATATTTTGTGCTAACACTATGCTCCAAAGTTTTACTTAAAATTTCATTAGGTTTGAATAATTCATTTGTTCTATATTTGTTTGGTATGATATTCTTCTTATAGAGGGTGAAACAATAGTTATTTTTTAGTACATCAAGGAATCGTTGGCACAAGTTGTATGTAGGATCTCTATCCGAACTCTCGCCCACACAATCACTTGGCTAATTCTATAAAGATCATATCATGCCAGAGCAAAAAAAGAGTTTCTGGTTCTGCCCTTGTAACAGAGTGAGAGTTTCTGCACAAATTTTGATGCAACTAATGTTTTTCTTTGAAAACAGTTCTACCACTCGTAAAGTCTGCCACTCTCACACGATAAAGGCAATGCGAAGCAATTTGAATGTGTAAATAGTACCATTCTGAATATGTGAACACTAGCTTGACCATGATGTTATTCTATTTATGCAGTTGATGGCATATGTGACAGTGGCTGCAGTGGCAGCAGCAGCACAATCGGCTGCGTTTGCAAAGCTGGGGCAACCAGAGCTGCAATGGATGAAGATTTGCAATATGTATGGAAAATTCTGCAACCAAGTGGGAGAAGGCATAGCCAGTGCATTTGTAGTTAGCCTTAGTATGGTGGTCCTCTCTTGTATCTCTGCTTTCAGTCTCTTTCGTTTGTATGGTGGTAACAAAAGGAAAATTGCAGGTTGGTAGATCTGGAGCTACTACGTTTTTAACTTAATGTATGAAACTTACTATAGTGCTGTAATTTATGAGACTTACTAAGTATGTAGTGGAAATTATGGTAATGTGAGTATGTGGTGGTATGTTACTGATGTCTTGTTCAATTATCAATTGCAGTAAAGTCTACTAGTGTGGTTAGTTTTGCATATTCTGTTTTTTATCCAAACATTTTGATTAGGAACCGTATGGATAAGGTGAGGTGCATTGGTCCCTCTTCTATGCTTCGAGTATGGATCTTCTCATTTTCTTGTAGAAAAGGAGGATGTGAATTTAAGAGAGAGATATAAAAATATCTTTTTTATTAAAATAGTTGGTCCCATTAAAAAATTGTGGGTTCAAGAATAGAAAGTTGTGTTTTTATCTCTTAAAAAATGAAGAAAATCGACAACAAGAAAAAAGAGAGGATCCAAATCCATTCCTTGAAAACAATGGATTATAACACTTAAAACTGCATCACATAGGAAATGTTACAACAATGGAATCTCTAAACATCTCTTGTGAAAGAATCATACTTTACTATAAAACGCTTCCACCTACTAAGGGAATCTGATGACATGTCTTGCTGTGATAATTTTGGTTTCCTACCCAAAACAAAAAAGGTAAGAAAAAAAGATATGTTTTTTAATCCTTTACGGGCTTAACTTTCAAGTAAAAAAGGAAAAAAGAAAAAAGAAAAAAAAGAGAGATCCCCGTCTAACTCTGGCATTTAATGCTTTGTTTTTAATCTCCACTCCATTTTCCCATGGAGACTGGAGCATGTATTACCATCCAAGGAAACAAAATCTATTGGTCCTCTTGCTGCGTTTTAATTCTTGAATGTTCTCTAATACACTACCCTTGTCTTTCTCTTGTGTAAATATCTCTTATCTCCAACATATCAGAGACACTCCCTAAGAAATACCATAATTCTGGACTTCTTATTGTTCACCTGAAATGTCTTTACAATTTGATTTTGTCCAAGATTTGAGCTTGCATAAAGAGTCTTAGAAAATTAAGGTTGGGATAATCAGTTTATAGGGCATGCTCCATAAGAAAAAATTTCAAATTTATGCTATGATTAATATCTGTTTGAAAGAAAATTATTGAAACTTACCGTTGTTCACTAACTAAACTGCCCTAAAATATTAATTTAAGTGGGTTTTATCCTATATTTTTCCAGATTTTTTTGTATATCGTGCACTCCGTTTCTCTTTTTCTCTTCTTACTCACTTTGCCTTGTCTTTTTTCTTTCATTTTTCCCGTTCCACTAATATCATATTTGGGAGATTTTTGTTTGCTATTGACCTGTTGTGATTATGTAAAGCCACCTTCGATGAATTGGGTAGACGATGTTGCTGCATCGTCTTTCTTCGACACAACCTTGAAGGTACTATTGTGCTAATTTGTTTTTATGTGTGTGCTCCTATCATGATTTAATCTCTTAAATTGGGATTTTGCTTTTTCTTTTCTTATTTAATTACTAATTTTGGTTTCTGCCACTGATTTTCCCAAGAAAAAAAAAGTTTTGTATGAAAAAAAATTTGGGAGACAATGATTTGGGGCTCTCTATAAATTTGTGAGATTTTTAGGTACTTGGAGTCATCTTTATTGCTTTTCGATAGAAATAAGGAGTTAAAATTTAAATTTATGAATTCGAATTTTAAATTATCACTTCCCATGTATTTTACTAAAGCCTGACTCATCAGTCTCTGTCTCCATGGCTTCGTTGTCCTTTCATCATCAACTGCTTCTGCCAAAGAAATATTTGAATTTATACTGTGAAAAGCTTAGTTTTTTTATTCGTCTTCTTAAACACAATGTCTGAGTGTGTTTTTGGTAGGGTAAAAAACAAACTTATAATTTATAGTTTATAACTTAAAACTTATAAGCTTGTTTGAGAAAAATAGACTTGTTTGGTGAAGAAGCTTATAACTTATAAGCTAGGAGCTTATAAACTTCTTCAAAAACGCTAATTGAAGTAGCGTCTCAAGGAGGGCTTATGACTTTTTACTGTTTCTTTCCTTTTTTGCCCTTTTAGTTCCGTGGCAAAGCTTTGCTGGAAAATGACCTTCAGTTCCGTGAAAGCTTGCGCCCAAAGCCTCCTGCCGTGAAGTGAAGTGTATATTAAAAATAATAATAAAATAAAAAATAAAATAATAATATAATTTATTTATATTAATAATTATAAAATAATAAAAATATTTTTATTTATTAAATAATAAAA
>JANHAO010002700.1:0-27933 GCA_026873985.1 Saraca asoca
AATGAGACAGAGAAACAGAATGATACATATTGCACTCAAAATTTCTTACCTTGGGTCTGGTTCGACGGCAGAAGAGAGCTGACCGGAAATAAGATTATAAAAAAATGTTGAGGGATAAAAATTATAAAAAAAATAAGATTTCTGATGCTGGGTCATCCTTATCCGGAAATATTATTTTTAGCCTGTTGGTGGTATGCGTCATTTTTCACTAACCTTAGCCAGTGATGATTACGTAATTATCATTGGATTGCCAAAACACAATGTGGAGATATAAATATCATTAAAAAATGTTATTAATTGATTAATCTGATCAATTTTGCTACTTTCACTGTCTCACAATAAGGAAGGTTAATTGCTTTTTCTCATATAATAACCCACTGCCATTAGTTCCATCTTTTGGTGATAAGTTTTACTTGAAGTGATAAAGATGTGTGTTTATCTTTTTAAAAAATTGAAAGAGTTAATTTAATGAGAATATAAACACATTAAAACTTTCATTAGAATCAATTATTTTAATACATAAATCATTTATAAATTTATTTCTCTCTTAAATTCTAAATTTACATCTTCAATATTTTTTTTTAAAAAAAAATTGAGTCACAGTCCCACAAACCTCAAATCTTAAAAAAATAAATTGAATTAATGCTACGACACATGATATGAAGGGAAGAATAAAATAATTTTGATTCCATTAATTTTGTCAAAAAATAGTTTTTTTTTATAGAAAATTTCATTTATTTACATATAAACATAGAATTTTTATATTAATTCTAAATCTTATAATAAATAAAATAATGCATTGAATATTTAACTCGTGGATTTTGCTGATTATGTTTATATCTACCTTGTGAAGACTTTTGATCTTTGAATGAATGAATAACTTGGGTTTACTGTTTATCATTTAATTTGCCATTTGTATTGATTTTCCATCATTTGTATTGATTTTGATTTGTTGATAAAAGGGTTAGTTTATTTCATAATATGCATGAGGGTTGTTGTGGTTGTTTTTTGAAATATATTGCTTGGTTGAGAGGGAGCTTATATCCAGGGGAAGCACATGGGTGCATGTTTTGATTATATCTTAACTTCAAAATGGTCGGTCATTATTAAAAGGAGGAGATTATTGACTAATTTCCTTATTGAAAAATGTTTTTTATTTTTAAAATGTTTTTTCTATGTAGTTTGATGCATTTTATTTTTGAAAGATTTTTGGATATACATGAAATTCTTGAGAACCACCTAAGATTAATCTCGTAAAGATTTAAGAATTTTTACTTAAATTGTTTCAAGTTTTTAAAAAGATTTTAAAATTGCTACTAGTTTTGTTTTTATTGAAAAATTAACTTGAAAATTATTTTCAAAGTATTTTACCATGTTTTTTATTGGAAATTTTTTATTAGTTGACAAAATTTAAAGATACAAAAGTTTAAAATAATTTCTAAACGGAAATTATTTATTTTTGAAATGCAAGTTCCTTAAAAAACTGGACTAACTAATTAATTGGTCAGCTAATCGGTTAAGTCCAACCTAAAATAAGCTAATCAATATCAGGTCTATTAAGTGGTTGGTTTAGACTTCCAAGGATTCAACCTAATCAATTAAGTCGTTCAAATTCTCAAATTGGACCTTACCAACTTATTGAGCAACCCATATAAGTAATTTTCAACTTTTCACAAACTTGATCATAATTTTATTAATTTCTCGTTTCTAGAATTTTGTTTGTAAATCTAAACCTTGGGTGTTCTTGATTGATTCCTATCATCTACTCCAATTTCTTGGGTTTAAAACTTGGGTGAAGGATGACAAAGAGGTTTTCTATAATAAGGTAGTTCTAGGAAGTGTGCTTTATGTGAAGAATTTCACAAGGAGGGTGTTGTATCCCTATATAGAGTTGTAATGGATTTTTAAGGATAATTGAATCTTGAGGAATTGATAAATTGAAATATGGGTTTGTGAGCATTAAATGGTGGATTTACTCTTTGAAGTAGATTTTCAAGGAAACCATTATAATCACTACTTGCATTCTTCTTGCTCTCTATTGTTTAAATTTTAGCACTTTAATTATATGTTTATTAGTTGTTAAAGTTATCTTGTGATGGATAAATTGTGAGTTGCTAGCTGGTTTAATTTGTGGTCATGTTGCTCATCATTGCTTCTCGAGTTTGAAATTGATTTTTTTGAAAACAATTTGTTCTTGAAAAGGGTTTTTCAAAAGTTTGAAAAATATTAAAAACAATTCACTTCTCTTAGTTTGAATCCTTGGATTTCAAAATCCAACATCAAATCCAATATATAAAAAAATAAAGCCTTTTAAAAATATCATAATCATAAAAATTCAAACCCAATACACGCATCGTTATTAATTATAAACTACTATTCACAATACTCATTTTTTTAAGTTTTAATTTCACTATTAATTATTTTAAGAGATTACTCGTTATATAAATATCTATATCAACTTTCACATTAATAACATACTATAATTTTAAAATCACACATACTATTCCACTTGTGAATTTTGTTTTCATCCAAAAGGAAAAAAACCCGAAGAGCTTAACACATGACATGATTAATTTGAGAAGCTGTATTATATATACAAAGTTATATCACTTTTGCAGCCAGCTAGGCATGGGCGTCAATCAGAAGGGCGTCAACTTGGGAACTTTAATAATGTTTTACGGAGTTGATTTCGGATTCTCATTCTTTGTCATTTTTGCGTCGCATGACTGCATGATATACATGCACAATTCTGGTAATTATAGGCACGTGCCTATTTCTCAAGCTACATATGTCGGTGAGTAGCTCACCAATGTTCAAAGTTGCAGAGCAAAATTACTATTATAGTTACGGTTTTATCTGTACTCTTAATTTTCAAATTTAAATATTTCATAATAATCATATTTTCTTTATAATTTTATTAATGACAGTACAATATTTATTATAATTATAATTTAAAATTATATATATTTCTTTTTGCAATCATAATTTTTTTTTATAATTTTAATATATATTTCACAATATAATAATTATATTTTTCTATGGTGTAAGATGATCACGAGCATAATTTAAACAATTAGACAAAGGAAATTAAGTGGAAAGTACGAAATATTAAGGATGCATTTAAAACGAGTAAAGAGTGATGAAGAATTTTAGTCATATATAAAGACAGATAGGACTTTGACTGTGGTTGCTGCCGCAAGAAGAGTAATTGGCTGTAAGCTGTCGATGAAGCAGCATGGAAGTTCCATTACATGCAGATATGATCTATGATAGGAACCAAGAAAGTCTACGGTACGGCCAAAACGTTTTACATGAAATTACACAGTATATGATGAGATTAGAGAAGATGTGTAGGAGTGATTTCCATTAATAAAGGAAGATTGTTATAAAATTAAAATTCAATTTATAATAACAGATATTATGTTTCAAATTAGAATTTTCATAACAAAGTTAATAAAAAAAAACACTAATATTGAAAAACTAAAACTAATTATTTAATTTTAGACTATAGTACACATTTTTTAAAATGAAAAATTAAAATGAAATGCTATAAACAGTTTAATTTAAGAAAGTTAAAAAAAAATGAAATTTAGATTATGATATTGGCAATTTAAAATTCAAATAAAAAACTATACAAATGCAATTAATTAGACACAGAGGCAAGAATTATAATAGTAATCAACTACGATTTATCGTACTAACTATACGGAACTAACTAATCTTCTAAATTGATTACTTTGGTAAGAAATGATTGAAATATGATATATCCTCAATAAAAATGACAATTATAAAAAATATTTATTATAAATTGATAATAATTTATAATTATGATCAAATTAATTAGATAAGAATTGAAGGCAAAAAATATAGACAAAATTTATATAAAAAACAAGGGAAAACCAAATGAAAGAGATGATGTCATTTGCCCATACATAAGAGGAATGTTTGCTGGAATTGGTATTGATTAGTTTTGGAATGAACCGATGTAAAAATAATAAAAAATTTAGAAATGTTATATAAAATGTGGCATTAATGATTCAATGAATATTTTCTAATTCAATATTACCGTTACTTTTAAGACTTGAAGTAATGTAAATCGTGATTCTTACAGGTGATTTTTCCTTTAGATAATAATATATATATAATGTGTTATATGAAATACATTATGGATTTGATAATAAAATAAACTTATTTTACATAATTCGGTAAAAATTGATTTTTTTATAATAACAAGAATAGTTAAATCATTAAATTTATATATAAAAAATTGAAGTTAACTTTATAATAAAAAATAATTCTATTAAAAGTGATTAAATATTATTTGAATCATATGCTTTGGATATAAATAAATGTATATATATATTTTTTAGCAAAGAGAGGGATTCTAAGATAAAGACATCACATGAAAGTACCACAAATGCTTCAAAGGGAGGAAGATAAATGGGCACGGAATCCTTTCAGAAACAGTACATTGCACACTGTCTGCTTCCATTTTTAGAAACATGACATTTTGAAAATGTCCACTACTGCGGCTACCAACTTATAAGGTAATTGACTGAACTGGATACCCTGCTCATCTTTTAAGATGAGCGACCTGTTTATCTTTTAATGGGAGTCATCAGATACATCTTAAACGATTCAGATGCATTCTTCAGTCACATCATCCCATCAAATCATTTAACTGAAGGATACATCTGGATCGTTTAAAATGCATCTGATGGCTCCCATTAAGATGAGCAGCCTGCTCATCTTTAAAGATGAGCAAGGGATCCAAATCCGATAATTGTCTATGTGTCCATAACTAGGGCTTTTCGTTAGTTTCAAATTGATAGTAATTTTATATTATAATCATTACATATATTCATTTTTTAGCATAACTGCAATTTAAATTTCTATAATGTATATCATTCTCAATAATCCTAATTCATTATAAATTTTTTTGATTAATTCATTAAATTCTTATACACAGATCTGAAATTGAATCTAATATATAAAATAAGATAAAAATTTTAAAACAAACATCAGATTACAACTTGAGTAAAAGTTTTACAAAATCACTTCAACTTAAGGGCAGACATAGGATTCTCTATCAATGGAGGCTGAGTCTGTTCTTTAAAATGAAAAAATTTTCAATTTGATTTCTAAATTTTTTACTTTTTTTTTATTAAAGCTCATGTTTAAAGAATTTTTTCAATTTAATCTCTGTCAAATTTTTAATTTAATATTTTTATAATTTTTTTTAATATTATAATATATATTTTAAAAAAATTGAGCGAGGCTTGAGTCTGGGCTCACGCGAGTCCCCCACTGCTTATTCAGCTCCCACTTAGATTATACAATTCAAATACCATTTCCTTGTACTTACGTGTTTCATTTGTAAACGGCCCTCTAACAAAAATGGGAAAAAGGATAACTCCTCAATTCAGTGGTTCGAGATAACAGCAGGCTGGCTGTGTAATATGCTATACATTTACAACTCTTCTGGTACACTACATTTATAATTATTTATTGGTACAATGTATCCATAATTTAAGGGGTTGTATGAATTATATGAAAAATTAGTTTCTGTAGAAAGTTGAAAGAAATTAGAAAAAAAAATACGGTGATAAAAAAATATCACATTATACTTTTAGTAAGATCACAAAATTAATTTCTTTTTTTTTTTTAATTTTCAGATTCTTGTTTTTCTTTTCTTTCTTGTCCTTTCCGTAGTAATTTTTTTTTCAAGTTAAAGAAATACCTTATTCAAAACTCAATATTAATTATTTGACATCCATATGAAAATTTTAAGCATTTGTTTTATCTAAAAATATTTATTATAGGAAAATTATATTATTTAGATATAGGTAAAATATTTTTATATAGCTTATATATTTTATAATTAAAAAAATAATATAATGATATTATAATATTGAAGCAAAACAACTTCTTTTCTAAAAAAAAGATGTTATTTTCTATCACACTTTATACTTCTAATATTAAATAAATAAAATATTTTTTATTATCTTAATATTTTATAATTATAAATATAAAATATATTTTTCATCAAAACAAAAACACGCTAACGGTAACATAGAAATCAACAAGTTAACAATTTTTTTTTTATATGCTTGGTAGAACAACTTTTACTCCAGCGAAATTTGATATACATAATATTAATTCACTATGAATAGAAATAAATTTTACACTACTATTTATTTATATATTATCGTATTATTAAAAAATTGTTAAAACTCTCTTATTTTAAAAACTTGTAATTACTCTTATTTTTTTAAGGACATATCATTTTATTATATAAGATAATATATTAAATTTAAACTCAAATATATATTTATATATATATATATATATATATTCCGGTTACAAATATTTTCTTTAAAGAAGTTTAGATGTGCAACTTCTTTGTATTAGTTGGAAGGATGAGCCAGAGATGTGGGAAATTCTTACCAACATTCAAGGTATTACATGACATCGTTGATTATTTGACTGATGTATTTAAAAATAAATAAATTTTTAAAATTTATTAATTTAAATATTTTCTACACTAAGGGCATGTAAATATTTTTCCCAAGATGTATGGTTAGCCAGGAGCACATTGTAGATTTCCAGATAAGTATATTTATCTTTTACAATCAGATTACAATAATTTTTTTTTTTTGGGTCAATCATCTAAACTAATGTAAATGGCCTTTTTTTTTTTCGTTATTTGCCTTAGAAAAGCAAATTAATTGAGAAGCTAACAAACTAATTCACTAACTACTTAACTAAAAAAATCTATCTATATTTTTTTCTGGATCCTATATTTTCTAAAAAGTATGAGATAAAATTAATATATATATTTTAATTTTTTTGTCATTTTTAATACCTAAAAGCTTGCATTTTCATATCTTTATTGATAATTAGTTTGATGCTAGCTTTACTTTTTCATCTTTGTTGGCCCAATAAAGCTACGTCGGGTATTCATTACGAGGTATGACCCAATATTTTCCAATCGAGGCCCATTACCGGAGCCCAGTGGCAGGCGGTCTGCACGAGGCATTTCTCTCGTGTCTCGGAATTGAGACAGACAGATGATGGATTCCACAACAGAAAACTGGAAACACAGTGTCATTTACCTCGCCTTCATCTCTGCAATTATTTACCTTCTACAGTCGCAATTTTCATGGAAAATACTCATTGGCAACGAAACTGTCCTCGTCAAGAAGAGCTCCGATCTTCCTCTCCGGTTCCGTGATGACGGAACCTTCAAAATCCTCCAGGTCTGTATGTTTCTCTGTCTCCTGCACTTTGCTCGTTAGTTTCTATTTTCTGGAGATCGTGTTCGCTCATTCGTGAATGATAATAGGTGGCTGATATGCATTATGGGAGTGGAATCATCACGAGCTGCCGAGATGTGTTGCCTTCAGAGTTCCATTCCTGTTCCGATCTCAACACCACTCGCTTCTTGAAGCGCGTGATTGAGGCTGAGAATCCTGATTTCATCGTCTTTACAGGTATTTTTTTTTTTTGGGGGAATGTTTGAAGTTTGGTGATATATTTTGATGCGAAGAGGATCATACTCACTGTATCTGGAACTTTTGCTTACATAAAGCATAATAACTTTGATAAAGCCAAAAGGAAAGCCAAAAGGAACCATACAGTATCTATCTTTTAGTAACACTCTAATGCTTTACTGCTCATGATCAAGTAGTTACTTTAATGCTCATTGTACAACATGTTATGGGCCTTCAAATTTAAGTTAGACTAGTGGTGCCAGTAGAAAGCAAGTCTGAGTTACTATTTTTTGATATAAATAGTAAGTATACTAAATTCGCAGACTATTCCGTGTGAAAGTGTTTATTTTTGTTTGCGATTGGCTGACATATAAAGTAATATGCATTCATGGAGTACCAAGGTTAGAGTTGGAAAATGTTCTTATTATTATCTTCCCAATTCAGAACGATTTAGGGAAGGGGAGTCTATATAGGTTAGAGTTGGAAGGAAAATCTTAAAACCTGAACAACAGGAGGAATTTGTCCATGTGAAGTGAACACTGAAGGTTAAAAAGTTGTTATTTCTTGGTTGTAAAGTGTTTATATTACAATAGAACATTCTGGAGAGGAAATTTGGAACACTGACAAAAACATACATGAGACATACCTGCTATCAATGATGACCTGACATATGTTGGAGTAAAAACAGAAACAGCATCTGTCTCTTGTATAACCTGGGGAAGGCTCTGGGCAAATAACTCCATCAAGCTGGATTCTGCTCTTAGAAAATCAAAGGAAAGTACCTACTGTTAATAACAGGTTCATTTTCTCACAGAACCAAAACAAATAATAGATGGCTTATAATTTACCAAGGAATGTGCAAATGTAGTGGCAATGTAATTACTTTGTTTCGAAATTTTCTGAACAAACTGTTACTTACTCCCAATGTAATTGGAGGCAGAGGCCTCTGAGAATTGTCTGCCTGGAAAAGAAATCTTCGAGCTTATATAAGCATCAGTAGTAACATTATTAATTTCTTTGACATCTAACATAGCTGAGTTGAATGCCCCTGCTTAGATGCTCTGTCTTGATCCTTTTGTTTCATGTTTAATTGCATTATCCGTGCTTGGCTAATTCTTTTTCTTATCAGAGTAGGACATGGTTCTCTCTCTCTCTCTCTCTCCAGATGTGTGGGCGTATGTTGATTGGCTTGTTTATTTTTGGTATGCTTCTGATGAACATTGATTCAATTCTTGCAATCAGGGGATAATATATTTGGATCAAGCGCTTATGATGCTGCAGAATCTCTGTTTAAAGCCTTTGGCCCTGCCATAGAATCAGGACTTCCATGGGCAGCCATTCTGGGCAACCATGACCATGAATCAAATATGAATCGTGAGGAATTAATGTCCTTCATATCTCTTATGGACTATTCAATGTCACAAATCAATCCATCAGTGGGTGGTCTTACTAATTCTTCTAAAGGGGCTGTGAGGACTATAATTGATGGTTTTGGAAACTATGATATAGGAGTTTATGGTGCCCCTGGTTCCACATTGGCAAACAGTAGTGTCATGAATCTTTTCTTTCTTGACAGTGGAGCCAAGACTATTCATCAGGGAATTCGAACCTACGACTGGATCAAGGAATCTCAGCTCCAGTGGCTTCGCCAAGCTTCTCAAGAATTACAGGTAAAACAAAGCCAAAATATTGTCAATGACTCAATGCTAACTAGTTAAGAAACCTGGACTATATTTTTCAGATTTATTATCTAATTAGTATGATGAGAGTAAAATGTGGTTCTCTTTGTGCTTAAAATCGTGTCTTTATCGACCGACATTGCTCTCAGAAAGTGTTTTTTTTTTTTTTTTCATTTTTGACTTCATTGACTGATAAATTCTTTGTGAATGAATTTAACCTTCAAGATTTTTATTCTTAGTATTTGAATCATTACTTTTTTTACAATGCTCATATTAACAAATTAAAGAATTTTGGAGAATTCATCATAAGAAAAACAAATGCATACATCTTTTCTCTGTTGTTTACTTGGTCTTCTAATTCCCCTGTGGGACGTTTCCCAGATTTAGGTTCCATTAACATGTTGCAGGTCACACTCTAACAGGGGCAACAGCAGGGTCTTGTTCATCTTACTAAGGCTTTTCCCCCAGTTACACCTCCAGCACTTGCGTTCTTCCATATTCCAATCCCAGAAGTAAAGCAACTCTGGTACAAAAAGATTGTAGGCCAATTTCAAGAGGGCGTAGCTTGCTCATTTGTGAATTCAGGGGTTTTGCAGACCTTTCTCTCAATGGGAGATGTGAAGGCCGTGTTCATGGGTCACGATCATACCAATGACTTCTGCGGGAACTTGGATGGCATATGGTTCTGTTATGGCGGTGGCTTTGGATACCATGGCTATGGAAAGGCTGGGTGGCCGAGGAGATCAAGGATCATACTGGCTGAGCTTCAGAAGGGAAAGAAGTCATGGATGGGGGTGGAGAGAATCAAAACTTGGAAGCGCCTTGATGACGAGAAGCTGAGCAAGATTGACGAGCAAATCCTTTGGGATCAATGGCCGTCAGGAAGATAGTGCTGCTGCTCTCTTGTGTTGTTTACACGTAGTATGCTTCCTTTCTTTTTGTTCGTTATATCGAATTTATCTTTTAGCCAAGTTGATAAGTTCAATGTTCTATGAGATAGAAAAGGGACACAAGTTTTCGGTGTACCAACTACATGCAAAGTTTCCGCTCACGTGGGGTAGATACAAAAGGCAGCCACCTTTCACTTTAGCGTCAAGGTCCATGCCAGGAAAATGCGATGAGTATTTTTCACTCGGCTTTTTATCAGTATTGAGGTTTTTTTCTCTTTTTTTTTTGTGTGAACCTATAAGCCAACATGGGTGATTCATAAATAAATCACTATGAAAAATGTGATTTAGAGGACTTCCAATTTCCTATAAGTAAGGAGTTCCAAAAATAAAAAATAAAAGGATTTTAAAATATTGTAAGTGCATTATTAAAATTCAAAATATTTTTTATTCCCTAAAATAAAGTAAAAGGTCAAAGTTAATCTATTACAAACATATTTCTCTTTGAATACTATGATAGTTGAACACAAAGAATACTGATATATAATTAGAAACAAAAATCAATTACTACCGCAAATTGCATGTACGCTGGGGAAGCTGTTTTCTGCAACCCGCCATTTTAATCCGCACGTAATCCTTATTCCTAACCTCAACATCCAAATGCAGTCTATTTCCGGCTCTTCAGCTGATTCCAAAAACAACAGACATAGAAACAGAGGAATTCCGAAAATTGTCTTACGTCTCCTGAAGTTTAGGAATCAGGCTCAAACTCTCGTGGACTTGTAATGCCTTTCCTTCTCAGCTATAATATTATCAGTCTTTTCCCATTTTCCTAAACAACTAATCTCTTTTCTAAATGCTTTACTTCCAATCTCATGCATTCAACTTTGTCCTATCCATCCACGAAATCGCTCGTTTTCCTCCATTCTCTGTAATTGTTTTTCTGGTTTGATTGTTTGAAAAGCTTTCTCAAATGGGGAAGAGAAGTTCTTCGTCCACATTGCGAGGATGGCGGTTTATTCAACCGCGATATTACCTGAAGAGGCCTAGAAGACTAGCGTTGATGTTTTTTGCTTTCGTCTCCTTTTTATGGATTGTATATGACCGCCAAACTCTCAACAGGGAACATCAGGTATTGTTTTCAATCAAGTAGTTTTCTTTTTTCCTCGACAGAGGGTCCAATTAGTTTCCGATGGAGATGGAGCGATTAGCCAGAAAACATTTTCTGCATTTTCCAGTTTTTGATTCAGCAATCACTGGATCATGTTTTTACTTTCTGGTGTTTGCTATGATCTTAGAGTGAGTGATTTTCCTGATTGATGATATAGTGGTTTCCTTCCCTATATGCCCATCAGGAGGAGATTTTCAGATTAAAAGAAGAGGTCTCACGCTTGCAAGACACGGTAAGTGTTACAAATTTCTGATTAGCCAAAGCTTGTTGCTTTTGTAGTTTTTCTTTTTTCCCTTTTAAATTATATTTTTGGCCTTTCGGTGGCATTATTGGCTTAAATTGAGTTATTTGGAATCACAGCTGGAAAACATGAAGAGCAATGTGAAAGAGTCAAGAGAAAATATCCAAGGCGGCCATATAATCCAAAAGATCACCGAGAGTAATTCTATTCAGGATGATCCCATTAACACACAACGAAGAGAGAAAGTAAAGGAAGCTATGCTTCATGCGTGGACATCTTATGAAAAGTATGCATGGGGCCGGGATGAACTTCAGGTTCTCTAAAACATTTCAATAATTTTAGTACTTCTTTATGTTTGAGTTATATTTCTATTGGTTGTTCTACTTCTCCTCCTTCCTTTTTTAGCTATGGTTGTTTAAGTTTTTTTAGTTTTGCTAGTGAAGCTCGCAATTTTATTGTATGAAAATAATTGATCTAACAAGCTGAGTGCTTCATGAAACTAATTATTGCCAACATGTGTACATAGCAATTAGCATGTTTGCTTGTGAACATAATCCCAAATTTTGCTTCATAATGAGTCTGTAGTCATCCCTTTTGATTGTATAGTCTAAGCTTGACACATAAGTGTACCACCTACTGAGACAAGCAGCTCTACTCAACTATTTTTTCTTGAAAAGATATATGAATTTTTATCGAATACAATTT
This sequence comes from Saraca asoca, assembly GCA_026873985.1. NCBI lineage: Eukaryota > Viridiplantae > Streptophyta > Magnoliopsida > Fabales > Fabaceae > Saraca > Saraca asoca. The sequence goes on from JANHAO010002700.1 coordinate 12,177, forward strand.
TTATAGATATGTTAATGCATTTTTAATTTTTTTTTAAATGTTTGAGAATTTGGAGTACTTTTCTCCTTTAAATATTCTTTACGTGTCATTTACATTTTAGCTCTTACAATGCCTCCTAGATTGAATATGAGCTATGCAACTAATTAGCTATGTCTTCTTGTGACAGCCACAAACAAGGGATGGTGTTGACAGTTTTGGTGGTCTGGGGGCAACGTTAGTAGATTCCCTTGACACTTTATTTATAATGGGCCTTGAAGCGCAGTTTCAAAGAGCTAGACAGTGAGTGGCAATTTTATGTTTAGTACAGTTGATTATGCAATTATCATATACACAAGTTTTAATTTACAAATATGTATGCACATGCATGTTCTTCCTCTGTTAAGTGGTTAAATTAGAAAATCGCAAATAGAGAAAAAGGATTCCCCCCATTTTCTATGTTCCTGCTGATGTCTCACAGTTGTTGCTGTCGTGGTTCATGGCTTAATTTCTGTATTAAACAGGTTGCACTTATATCATCTAATCTCATAAATTTTGCAGGTGGATTGCGAACTCATTGAATTTCAGCAAGGACATTGAAGTTAGTGTCTTTGAGACAACCATAAGGTTGAATTAGAAGGTTCAATCTTATTTATATTAGTTTGCTTCTCCTCACCCTGATGGTTGTTGTAACTTGGTTGATTGAGGCAGATTATGGTTCCTCGTCCTTTTCATATCGTCTGTTTCTCACTTTCTGATTCTTTTGTTGAATTCAGAGTTTTGGGTGGTCTTCTTAGTGCTTATGATCTTTCTGGTGACAAAGTCTTCCTCGAAAAGGCTAGAGACATAGCAGATAGGCTGCTTCCTGCCTGGAATACCACATCAGGAATCCCATATAACAGAATTAACTTGGCAAATGGTTATGCAACTAATCATAGGTGGACACGGGTATGTTCTTCCCTTGCCAAATACGTCAAGTACATATACCTTAAATGTCTGGATACATGCTCTGATCTGGATCAGAAGTTTTTTTTTTTTTTTTTTGAATTAATGACATGAATCTGTTTACATAGATCGATAAACACTTGGCATGGATATCTAGTCTTTGTCGGAGTTAATTGGAGTTAAAGATTTAATGTCGGCTTCTAATATTATATCATTGATTAATCAACTCCAAATGGTCATCTAACTTTCTTGGTTCAATAAATCCATAAATCTTGGAACTGTTTACATCTTTTTTACATTTTTTTATAGAATATTGAAATATGAAGCTTTACATGTAGTGAATTGTTGGAATTGTAATGGGGAAATTAGAGTTGCATTCTGTAGCTGTAACTTGTCCTATGTTCTAACTTAATTGTTCTGTGTTACTAGGGAAACAGTATTCTTGCTGATTCTGGTTCAGAGCAGCTTGAATTTATTGCTCTATCTCAAAGGACAAAAGACCCCAAGTACCAGGAAAAGGTATTTTCTCTCTGCATTTTATTTTTGTTTTTCTAGAACAATATTTCTTTTTGCAATTAATTATGATCAACTTGATTGCAGTCTGGTCTCTTCTTTGGGGGTGAAATAGTTACGAGTATTCTTGTTTTTATATGTTTAGGCATAAGAGCATAGTAATCAATCTGTAAAAGAGCACTAGTTTCTATTAGCTATAATGAAAATGAGAAGAAGCAGTTCAAATATTTCGTCGGCATGCTTGCTTATAGTGGTTAGAAAGTAATATTAGCAATTAGGTTTTGTCATGGGCTTAGATTGTATTATGGGTTTGCTTGTGATGCACTCAAAGTTCTTAGGTATTAGAGTGTTGTGTATTTGAGTTTCTTAGCTGTATATAAATAAAGCACTAGGGTCAAGTCTTATGTAGAATTCAGCTGTTATCATTCAATTATATTATCATTGTTCTCTACCTAATTTTCACTAGCCTCTCCCTACTCCTTCCCTCTCTAAACCGTAATTATTTTCTTAACATGATATCAAAGTAGGATCATCCGCCTTGAGGCATAGTTATGTTTAGTTGGATTTTAGTTTTGAGAGTTCAAGTTTATGTAACAAACAAAGCTTCAGCTTGAGAGAGTGTTAAAAAATAATATTAGTAATTAGGTTATGTTATGTGCTTGTTTGTGATGCATTCAAAGTTTAAAGGTATTAGAGTTTTTGTGTATTTGCGTTTCTTAGTAGCTCTATATAAATAGAGTATTAGGATTAAGTCTTATGTAGAATTCAGCTGTTATCATTCATTTATATTATCATAGTTCTCTCCCTAGTTTTCTCTAGTCTCTCCTTACTCCTTCCCCTTCTAAACTCTAATTATTTTCTCAACAATAGTTATTTCACAAATTTCAGTGTGTTGTCACAACCTTAACATTCTTGCATGGTTTTGCTTTTTTCTGCTACATGAGGCCACAGGTTGGTATTTAATAGGAAAATACTATTTCAAAATTACTATTTATAGTTATTTTTTTATAATTATACCCAAGACACAATTTAATTTAGATAGCCTCAGTCTAATTTGATTAAATTTGTGTCTTGTGCATAATTATATAAATGATAGTGAATAATTTACATCTTATTATGGATAAAGGTTTTTGTGTCTATCTTTCTTATAGGATGGCATTAATATAACAAACTAAGAGAAATAAAACTCACATTGATCAAGTAATTCCTAAAGTACCAACCTTGATTGTAAAATTAGATGTGTTCCGCACGATTGTGTTTAAATATCCATAAATCTGATCTTTCTCCAGATGTTGGCCCGCCTATATTATGAAAATTTATAAATAAAATAAAAATAATAATTTACAATTGGAGTAGTGATACTCGCATACACTACTCATACTATCTGAACTTGTTTATACATGTTAATTTTTGTATCAAACTGACCTATTTGTATAAATGTGTTGGATTCAAACAATGCCATGTGTATATACATGAAGGATAATATGAGAATGTAATATATTCAACTAACATTTTTATTACAGCAATCAAATACCACTTACACACTGAATGATTAATTATTATGCCCAATATTTTATATGAGTGATTTTAAACAGGTCAGTTTAATTTAAAAAATGCCATATGTATGGTACGATGAGTAATATGAGAATATAATATATGCAACTAATCATTTTTCTTCTGGCAAGTACCACTTGCGTACTCAATTATTAGCTATTACAGCTTTTTTTTATATGTGTCATTTTAAAAATAAATTTCATCCTCTCAATTTCTTGCTAAAAAAAAAAAATAGTGATGATACTTTCACTTATTTTCTCTAATGAATTATCACTCATTACATGTTTAAGTACATAATCTTATTTAAACTGATTTCTCTTATTGGTTAACCTATATGTATTTTGATTCTAAAGAATCATACATTATTATGCACTTATATACACAAAGTTAAATGTATTTATGATTTTCTATTAATAATATTTGTAATCAAATACTATTAGTATGGATTTTTTGTGATATGAGTGTGCTTATTTTAATAGTACATGTTAATTTCTGTGAAATGTTTTTAAATTGATTTGTAATTATAGTGAAATTTACTAACACCTACATCATAGGTGCTCTCTAATTAGTATTGTTGATATGATGATATTTCAGGTGGAGAATGTCATAAAAAAGCTTCAACGAACTTTTCCTGAGGATGGGTTGCTTCCCATATATATTAATCCTCATAGTGGATCTGCTGAAGCATTTTCAACAATTACATTTGGCGCTATGGGTGATAGGTAATGGAACTTTTGATAATATTATAATTCCATCACTTAATGATCCAACACAAGGCCCTATTAGTTGTTTTAGCCTTTTAGGAGAGTCTGGCTAACAGACTATAAAATTTAATTAAAATTTCATGCAAAATTTCTTTGCACCCTCAATGAACTGTTTTCAAATCAGAAGATACAGATGAGCTCTTGACTCTTACGAGAAATTGACATTGATGAGCTGTACCAGATTAATTAGTTCACATCATTGGTATGCTAGTGAGTAGTAAGTATGTGATGATATCCATAAAAGTTAAAGCAATCTTGTAACATTGGTTGGCATTTTTTAAGTTGCTTCACATATCTAAAGGCTACCAATTTATGTGCATGGATCTTTCCTGATGCAGCTTCTATGAGTATCTTCTCAAGGCCTGGATACAAGGGAACAAGACAGAAGTTGTAACGTTTTACAGGTGAGGAACTTGGCATGTCTATTGTCTCTTTGAAACATCAAGTATTTCTTTATATTCATAGGACAAAAATTTCTTTCTCATTTGATAAGATGTTATTCATCAAGCTTTCCCGTGTCACAAGGCATGAGCTTAGATATGCCCCTTGTTATTGCACTTTGTGTGATTGATTATTTGGCTGGCATATATTAATGAAAGAATCCAAAGTATTATTTGTAATGGGTATATTACTTTAAAACCCTTTCCTGGTTGAACTACTGTAGATTGTGTATCTGAAATTGTCATTCCTAGCAACATTCATGATTACAGAGTTTAATTTTGTTTGTCTGAGTTCTCCAGTGTACATTCTACATAATACCTGAGGTACACATGATTAACCTGCCATTGTCTGTGCTCGCATTTACATTTGTTGTCTGGTTTATAATACCACAATGATCTGGCATAGCTTGTTCTTTTGTGCCTTTTCCTTCCGTCGGTCTATATGCCACAATCATCTGGACCTGGAAAATTGAAATGTACGAGCAAATGGTGTATACAGAGAAATGTGGGAGACATCAATGAAGGGTCTTGAGAGCATGATTAGGAAGTCAAAACCATCATCTTTTGCATACCTAAGTGAGAAAGGTGGTACTATGGTGTTTGACAAGGTATTGTCTGAATGAGAAATCTATATTACCTTAAGTGAGTATGTTGTGATTTGATTCCTAATTACTTTCTATTTGTTTCAGATGGATGAGTTAGCTTGTTTTGCTCCAGGAATGCTGGCCTTAGGATCTTCTGGCTATGGCCCTGGGGAAGCTGAAAAATTTATGTCCCTTGCCGAAGAGGTAATATAATACTTAAGAACAATTTGTGTATCACTCAATTTGACTAGAAAGCTTTGGACTGTCAAATATGTTTTATCTGGGTCAATTACCTTGACATGGGAAAAAAAATAAAAAAACAGAACACACAGAAATGCATCATTCATGTACAAAATAAACCCTTGTTACTGACCAAGTGCTCTAAATTTCTTGAACAACAAATTTATTAAGCTAACAATCATTAAATCAATCATCATAAATGTTAATTTTAACTGTAGTTTATTTGTTTCCAAATTATAGCTTATCCCATTTAACAAGCTCAAAAAATGACAAATCTATTCCCGACTGCTTTTGTCTAGCAACATCCAATTCATGTTCTAGTCTCTTCATTTGTCAATCATATGAGTAAGACATTATTTAACTAATCTGGGTTATATTGGAATGCAATGTACAAAAATAGAGTTATTCAATTGTTGAGGCAGGGTTTACTTACTGTAAGGAAAGGGTCATGGTAAAGAAATAGTTTCCATATGTTTAAGCTTATTTGAGACATAGTGCTGAGCCTGTCCTTTGCTTTAAATTCTTTGCCTTGTAAAATCATGCAACTCTTTGTTTTTTGTTGTGTCACAGCGCTATTGGGTTGTTTGTCTTCTTTTGGTTAACAATAAAAATGGAGGACTATGTCAAGAAGTGTTGGCCTCTAGTTTCCTAATGAAACAGCTGTTGGTTTATTTATTTATTTATTGTTGCTGCTGCATCTATTCGTGTCATAATTATGTTTATACCTATTTCCAGATGGGTATATGAAGATTATTTTGAAAATTTGTGGGGAGTATGACCTGGTGAAAAAAAAAAAAATTTCTAAACATTTATCCATAAGTTTTAAGCTGTCCTAAGATTTCTAAATATCAGAAAGGCATATTTTGTGATTGAATATTCAAATTCATTTTCTTTCTCCATTCCTTTGGAAAAGGTGAGTATCACACTTTCAATTGCATTTTCTCTTAGGAACTGGAAGCATTTAGAGCAGAATTAAGAATCAGATTACGTCCTGTAGCCAATTTACAACTTTTCTATCAGATGAAACTTCACAGCATCCAAGCCTGTAGATCTAATTGAATTTTATGAGGTTAATGTTAATGAAAGAGATAAGATTATGTTTGTTACTTCATTTTGACTTAAAGCTCATGATTTCTTTCAAGAGATAAGTCTGACTGACTTTCCAAGAGATTGGGAATCTGTTCTAGTGGCTTGATTGGATGGTTTTGTTGGTGTTATTTCCCTGTAGTTTTTGGCTTTTTTAGTTTTTTTTCCTCTCCATTGAAGATTGCTTATCCTCTCCTTTGTTTAATATTATTTTCTTTTTCTATAAAAAAAATGTTAACAAAAGAGAAAATATTACAAGTGGTTAGTAGTAGTATGTTCCAGAACTTATTTGGTTTCAATTCTCATTTTTCTGTCATCCTTTGACTGAATTTCATTGTGTCATGTTGTGAAGCTTACATGGACTTGTTACAACTTCTACCAGTCAACACCAACAAAATTGGCAGGGGAGAACTATATCTTTCGTGCAGGAGAGGTTTGAATCTTCCATTCTGATATTGTTCTTGAAATTTCTCTTGGATATTATGTTCTAAGTTAAAGAAAATTTGTAGGATATGAAAGTTGGCACCTCGTGGAATATCCTAAGGCCTGAGACAATTGAATCACTCTTCTACCTATGGCGTTTTACTGGAAACAAAACATACCGAGATTGGGGTTGGAATATTTTCCAAGCATTTGAAACAAACTCTCGTATTGAGACAGGATATGTTGGACTCAGAGATGTAAGCACTTCACAAACCAATCCACACTGATATTGTTATGATTTTAAATTAATCCTCTGCAATTCTTTCTCCAAAATTATTTGCCCTCTTAGCCATGGGAAATCTGCATTCATTTTGCAAGTGTTAAAATTTATGTTGTGTGCTTGTTTGGTGTTCATGGATTCCTATCTGTCTTTCTTTATGAGGAAGCCCTTTTATTTGTTTTAAAGCAAATGATTATGCAATGAACTCTGTTTTTATTTTTGCATTACAAGACATTGCTAATCTGTGGTTAAATACCCAGGTGAATACAGGTGACAAAGATAATATGATGCAGAGTTTCTTCCTTGCAGAAACTCTAAAATACCTCTATCTCTTGTTTTCACCTCCATCAGTCATTTCTCTGGATGAGTGGGTCTTCAACACAGAGGCCCACCCTTTGAAAATTGTAACTAGAGATGCTCATCAGGAAGAATACAATGTGCCCCAGGAACAAGAAGAGAAATTTCCACGTCATTTGCATGGTAGGAAAGAAGGTCGATTGGATTACATGTAGGTAAGTACACCATTGCTTTTAGGAATGCCGGTAAGCACACTCAGAAGGATCTGTCCGTCCCCTACTCTCAAGCCTGATCCAGGACCTGATTCCATAAGTGTGACAGCATTAGTTCCTGTACTATTGTGGGAGTGATCAACCAATGTCATTGATGGTGGCAAGGGAGACAACTTGTCCTTCTTTACCTACGTAGTATTGTTGGCTTGTCTATTACCTTCAGTTTCAAGTCATGCAACTATGTGGCGTAGGTTACTTGGAAGCTTTGTTTCTTGGCATCTTACTAGAATGTAAGTGTAAATCCCTGTGTATAATTTGATCAAGCAAATTAGCTGAATGTATCCTGTGTAACTATGAGATAATTTCTTCAGATTGTGAAAATTTTCAGATTTTATACCACTTTCAATATAAGAGTGGTTTCCTACGATGGTACATCCGAATTCTAAACTATTACTGAATGAGTGATATCAATACCCCATAGAACTAACGTGGATGTTTTAGTTGTGTTGCTTATTTAAATGAAAAATGATTGTAGCAAATCTATTTCTTTACTATGTAGGATTATTTTTATAAAGTTTCACATTGATTAAATTTAAAACTTGATTATGATATAAAAGCATTACGTCTTTATTACTTATAAAAATTTTGAATGAAGAAAATCTCGGTGGCACTATTTTATGTAAATGGTCCTTTTTTTTTTCTTTTGTGAAAATATGTAATAGTCCTTGATGCTGCTTGCGATAGTTTTTGGACAATGCATGAGCAATCTGGTCAATTTAGTATTCAGCTATGGCTACGCTGCCTGCAAAAAATGGTCCTTATGGTCCACCCTGAGGTTTAACCGCCTTGCAAAGCAGATTTTTTGTAGATTGTTTAGATACTTGGAAATGAATCCTCTACTATTAAGAGTCTCACAAGGTCACTAGTCCAGTCCGGCATAGATTTTATTTTACTTTTAGGAGAGGAGGAGGCTTTTTTTTTTTTTCTCAAGAAAAAAAGACATAGTATTTATGCACCCGAAATTCTTAATTGGGTGAGTTCTATTTGCATGGCATGAGTCTCTTTCTTTTCTTTTGAAATAAATATTTTGTTACATGAAAAGTAAGATAAAACTTCTCTTAAGGTGGAGTAGTAATACAAATTACTTGCAATTATCTAGCACTTTGTGGACGTCTCAATAAAAAAAATTGCAACATCTTTGGTCAAAATTGAAATCTACCAATTTGATTGTCTAATTTTTTTTACCTGATATAAGAAGGGTAAAATCTACTAAAAAGGAAAAAAGGATTAAATTTATTGAAATTCAAATGCTAAACCTTGCCATATAAGTATAATTTTAAAAAAATAAAGTTAATATCACTTGAATTTTTGAACATGTGTGCTGTCAAAGCGCCAAGATAGTGGTGGCACAAAGAATAAGAAGGAAGTTTAGAAGCTCAAGCAAAGAGACATTCCTTCATTTCTACCAAAAAGGGCATAAACAAAGTATGTAATAAAGCAGCTCAGATGCAATGATGACACTAACAATGGCAGTGGAGTCTTTTAAAAACCATAAAGACCAAAAAGGATCATTCACACTCTACCTCTTGAAATCTCATGCAAACTAACTGAGTGGACAGCATTATATTATTGTGTGTAAATTAAATAATAATGATCTCCATCAAAATTAAAGAGAAGAGGAGAGGAGCAAAAAGTGTGAAAGTGGAAATAATCTGAGTAGTATCTTTCTATCTCTTGAATGAAGTGATGGGTTTTGCAGTGCCAAAGAGAATCCATATAGTGTTTTTTTTTTTCTTTTTTTTTTGGGGGGGGGGGGGATAACTTGAAAAGCAGAGCCAATCAACAAAGAAATGAAGAAAGAAAGTGGTTTGTGTCAGCTTGATAGGGCATGCGTTCTTCAAACTTCAAAGGAAAACTTGTTTGTTTTTTCAAGCGGACATTAGCAAAATTCTAGTGGCCATCCACCATTTGCTCCTTCCCCTTTGGCGTTTTCCCATGTTACTCCCTCAAGCCAAGAAGCATTTTGTTAAAAAATATTCTTCTTACCAAAAAGAAAAATAGACACAATAATAAATATAAAATTTTAATTTTAATTATGTATGAAATTGATAAACACTATATTTATCATTTTCTTTTCGTTTGAACAAAGCTCATGCAAGAAATTTCTGCAAATCATAGCTTATTATCTTCAATGTCCTCTACCATTCCTTTATTATTTTACATAACTTGTGTATACTCATTAAATATAAGACCAAAGAGAAGCTCTTATATGATTCAACGTTACTATGTTACTAATGTATTTTACTTTGATTTTGTGCATTAATTTCATGCATGCGTGAGAGAGAGGAAAAGACATAGACGGTCCATGAAAGGGAGAGTAGATCAGCTGCTTAAGTTGGCAGCCAGAACGATCATTAAAGACATAAAAATATAGAGATACGAAAATGCTTTTCTTGATTCGATCCTCAATCCAGTGATTTAAATACATAGATCAAAATAAAGGGAGTCCGAGAAAAGGTGTAAAAGGTGAACAAAGCCTTTTTGACTATAATAGTGGTGTGTATACTACCAAGCTTTTCATTCTTAATCAAAATCTTGCGACTGCTAAGCTTTTTTGCCTCGAAGTTATATTGCTCACTTCAAAGTGTGTAAGCCCATCAGGTGCCCATAACTACTCAACTTCCTTTTTAGGTTCTAGGCTAAGCTTTATATATAATATTGGTTAACTTTTGCCCTAGCCCGCCAAAAGAATGAAATTTGCACATTTACCACACTCATAAATCTCTCCCCTTTCGCGTATACACAATATTAATACAGAAAAATGATAAGTTCATTCATTTTAAACATAGGTTTTACGTAATATCTAATAGATGCAGTAAAATTTAAGATAATTCAATTATAAATGTGAAAAGATGTGAATGATAAATATGAATGTTAGGGTATAACATTATATATATGTGTATATTTTAATCTCAATTTTCAATACAAAATTTGATGATCACTATTCACTCTTCTCACTTCATATAAAAATAATACTTTCACTTCATATGCATTTAGAATTTATATATATTCATACTTTCAAAATAGAGGAATTAAACAAGTTATACTATATGTATGGTGTGTGAGTTTTAAAACAGCGAATTATACATGTTATACTGTGAGAGGAATCAAGAACAAGAAACTGGTCTTTCAAGTCTCATGATTTTCCTTGGGTTAAAGAAATTGCATGCCATTAGTACAGAACTAGCTGTGACTCTCCTGCTGTGTATTACACTATGTCTATTCTAATGCACTGTGTCTGTACGAGTTTTGCCCCTTCTTTAGTGAGAAAACTTTAAAGACTGTTTTAGCATTATTAAACATGATGTCATCTTATACGAATGAAAGTAGAAGAGAAGACAGTCAACGATTTTACAACATTCATAATATATTTTTTGCTTTTCTTTTTCTTTTTGGACATAAAACTGTAAGTAGGTACAATATATAATTATCTGATTGAGATGGAATAGACAAAAGGTAAAGACAGAAAATGAAAACAACATCCATCAGCTCTCGATTGTTGTTGATGTCATCCCAACTGTCTCAGATGTATGGACATGTTTTGATTGCTTCAGAAGAATATTCATGTACTATATATTTTGCTTCAATTATATAATTCTTATTCTCTATGGGATATTGATGGTATTGAAGTGAATTGATGATGGAATCTTTCAGTTTCAGGCAGTTCATTCTTACACCACACCATCTACTCTTTTATATTCTTCTGCCACTGCTTCCCTTTCAAATTTGGATTGAGATGAAAGAAAGCATGAAATGTTTGCTAGGCCTCACAGAAATTTCTTTCATTTTCTATTTTTTTATTAAATAAAATGTGTAGGAATTCTAGGGTTTACTAATATCCATCATTCTCAAAATTTTGAAGTATGAAAACTGTAAGGAAAAATCATTTTTTATTTTTTTTTTATAATAGATGTAATAAGTCAATGAACCATTTAATATATACATAATATTATAGGTTTAATTCAGAATACTGAAAAAAAAGTTTAAAAATCAATACAAAATATTACCAAATTAACTATAAGGATGTGGCCTAATATATAGGAAAAGGGGATTTAATTAGTATGATCCAATTATCTTTTATTCCTTTTATAATTGTTATCATTAGAATTGTTCAATCATTTTTATGATCATTATGACTACCTCAATCTATATATTCCTTCCATCGCCATGTCGTGCAACCACCATTATCTCATCATTGCTATTGCCACTATATAATTACCTTTGTCCCATTGACACCATTATTATGAGACTCATTATTACATCATTAATTCCATTATTGATTCCATCTTGTCACCAATCACAACACTATAATTGTATCATTATAATTGTTCTTTGGCATTTACCATGTCATCACACTGTCATATTACACATTCACCATTCATTATGCCATGTAAAAGTCATAATATATATTCTGTTCTTATCATAGTTTTATTGCCTGAATTCATATATATATATATATATATATATATATAGTTCTTGATGGTTGACCATTTTTCATACCTTAAATAACTATGAGTATGTTTGTTTTTAAAAAAATATCTTCAATAAAAATAATATCTTTTACTTGAATATATAGTTAAAAAATTAAAATTATAAAAAATATTTTATTTACTTAATGCTATATATGGGTTATGTGGTGAAAATAATATTCATAATTTTCCATAACTTCAGGAGAGAAATTATTTTCCTTCATTTCTATGATATTATGCATTATTTTATTAATTATAAGATATATAACTATCATAAAAATTCTTTACTTGCAAAATTTTCCTTCCTTTTCTATTGGTTCAAATTGGGTCATGATCATGCATTGGATTTTCCATTATAGCTGCATATTCTTGATGTTAAATTGAGGGGGGACACATTGTAACCCTTACAATGGCAGCTTGAAGCAAGGGGCCACAAGCACATGAAAATTCTTTACAAGATATAAGAATTATTGCAAATAAACAAACAAATCCTTATTGTTTACAAAATGTACTCACAAACCAATTGATTGGAACTACACAAATATGAGGTTATAAGTGAACTGCACATCATTCTTAACAGTCAATATCTATCTCATGTCAAGAAAATATCTATCTAATTAAAGGACAATAACCAAACTTGCAGATAAACTTAACTAGAAAACAAAACCATACGTAAACTGATAGAACAAAATACATATAATCCTATACATGTTTTTAAACATATATGAAACATAAGGATTAAAACTGAAAGCAAAAGCAAAGACATACATACCTTCGGCCATTGTTTATGTGATCGGGTTGGGTTGAGCCTTTGTTTTTCCAAGGTTTATCATACTTTTCTTTCTAATTTTGATGGTGTATGAAGTCTATCAAAGAACAATAAAAGGACCATAGAAATCTGATATTTATACCCTTTTTTCCATTAAAAAATGGCTAATCGTTATCACCATTTAAAAGTGTTTAAATGGTTGCACCGGATTTATCTAAACTTTGTACCTATTCAAACTAAACGGTTGCACCATTTCAAATGAAAAACATTACATAAACCTCACAGCTTTTCGAATTTGTTCAAATTGTATTTTGTATACATATATGTGTGTGTGTGTATATATATATATATATATATATATATACGCGTACAATGGCACGCCTAATTCCTGCATGCAAGGGTGGGACGAAGCTATTCTGCAATATATATGCGCATACAAGAACACCAAACCAGATGGATGAATGATAAGTCTATTCCAATGCCGGCATTCAGTGAGCACCAAACAAAAGCATTCTGATATGTGAAGAATCAAAGTGTATTTTCTCATTTTGAAATGTCCATTTCAACATACAGACCTTGTTTGTTTGTTTGTTGTGTGCAGTCATCTGACCTATTCAGCACTCTACATAGATAGCTAGGCCTTGTTTTTCTCATATAACTCCTCTGCCATTTGTCTATCAATTATGTATGTTTGAAATTAATAGAAACCAGAGAAAGGCTTTTTGTACATCAATTAATTATATGAGTTTTTTTGTGAGCTTCTTTCTGTTACAGTCCTTTTTATCTGTCTGTCAGACCAAAAGGATGCAAAAAATAGTACTGTAAAGAGAATAAAATCAAAGCTGGTATGATTCGTTGTGAATAGTTTTTGGCCTGTTGCAAGGAATCTGGAATATTTATTCGGGCTGATTTTGTGTTTCAGAATTTATTTCATAAGATGGGAAAGCATTGAAAACAAAAAGTATTGGAATCTCTACACAGCAAGTGGCGCTGCAAATTTGACTGCGTTCCACATTATAATAGAAGAAGAGATGCAATTCATGAATAACAAAAACGCTTTATAGGCTATGGAGATGCAGGGGATCGAACCCTGTACGTCTCGCATGCAAAGCGAGCGCTCTACCATTTGAGCTACATCCCCTTACGCTTATTTGCTGCACAGTTTTACATAGGTGATATGCACCAGAAACCGCATGAAGCACATTTTATGAACATATTTAAGGTTTTTATAATTTTTCTTAGTTTTGGATATTTATAGTTTTTGTTTAAATTTTATATTGGATATTTTAATATTTTAATTTTATATGTACTATATATATTATCATTTCTTCTTGTTTGCAGATTGTCATTTAAGGACATTACCGCACAACGGAAAATCAATTAATATGTTGGGTGGTCAAATATTTAATAGGGATTGTTAAATTAATAAGAATGAATTTAAGGTGTATAATAGTTGTGAAAATTTAAAGTGAAACACTTTTATATAGACAATGAACAATTGCTTAAAACAGTTATAATACATTTTAAACTTGAGTTATTTTATTTTATTTTCATATTAATCATTATTTTTCTTATTCATACACTATCATATCTTGACAAATAAATCTTTATGTTTATTAATTAAACACAAATTATTATATCTCTTATATACGAGCTAACATTATCTCTTTTACGAGAACTAACATATCTTGTAAATAAGAATCAACACATATTATTTGATTGTGAAACAAATAACTTGATATATATATATATATATATATATAAAACTACTCAAGTTTTATTTTATCATAATGTAAGAACGTTTATATTTTTATTTATAATTTATAAACTAAACAATAGATAATAGATGTAGAGTTAACAAAAAATTAATATATTTTTATTTTTTTAAATCACAAATAAAAATTGAGCGAGCAATAGTGGAGTGAATGAAAATAAAATCTCAAATATTGAAAGATGAAGGGATAAGGTATGGAAGAAATCTTGATTCATTCTTGTATTCTTAAGTTGGAGACAGCTTTTGTAATTAATAATATGTGGAAAGATAAAGAGATAGAGATATACATAACATTTTTATAGGGATTAGAGAACAAAGTGGCTGCAATGATGGCTTAAGTTATCATCGTTTTGCATGCTACCTATAAAGAATCAAACATATATTCACAAACTTTCCCTTTTCTGTTTTTCTTTTTCACTTTCTTCATTTGCTTTAGTCACTCTCTTAGATTTCAGTAATAAAAGCTTCTTTTTCTTTTACACTCTTTCATCTCTCTGGTTTCAACTCCCTTAATCTTAACTTCATTTTATATTAGTTATTTATTTGTTTATTTATAATAATGTGAATGAATTATATATCTACGTACAAAGCTTTATTATGATCATTAGCCTGTAAAAAGTGCTTTTTTATGATCTCTCTGTGAAGTTCATTTCATACGGATGGGAGCTTACAACAATATAATTCAACAATTTAGTCACATTTTACATTATGCCATATGATTCTCATATAACTTATCATTGAATTTCAATTTCAAACCTCATTATTGATTTTTATAATTTGAAAGCACTTATTATGTTTTCATTTAAAAAATTTTACACTGATTATATTATAAAGACTATAATTCTTGTCTGTTATAAATCATAATTTTAAATTATGATCTATAATTATAATATTGTTATTATGTTAAATTTCACAATTTCATTTTTTTGTAATTTTTTTTCAACCAATGCATCTCGTTATCACAATTACTATCCTTGAAATCACTTTGCACTTACTTTTCTTTTTCTTTTACCTTATGCTAATGGATTATCATAATATATGATATATACTTGAATTAATTAAGTGGGGAGGAGAAGATGAACGTTATGATTTAATTATAAAGGTTAAAGAACTTAGGAATTGTGTAATCCATATCATTATATTCTTTTATTATATAATTAATCATTAATTTCGAAGTGCCATGATCAAATTAAGTGATTTATGAAGATGAAATTAATTCATGCAACTATAACTTCTATTTATGTTCCTTTCCATATGTCAAGTTGATCATCATTATCACATGATAAAACTGTAAGAATTAACCATTTTTTGGACTTACACATTTTAATATTTTATGGACATTTATTAAGTCAATAATAATAATTAAAGGCT